>LKNJ01001327.1:25488-145183 GCA_002120245.1 Maccullochella peelii | reverse complement strand
GAATAATAATAATAATAAAGAATTTTTGCGTAGAAGAACATATGTTGTGAATGCTTCCAGCATTCACACCAATAATACAAACACCTTTCCACTTTGGGAATTCCAGCTACAAACTTTGATTGATTGGAACATACGGCTGGTTAAGTGCTGCATTCAATAACTGTTAGAAATATTGGAACTCAGTGAGCATAAGCAAGTGGGTGCGTAGGCCTGTTTGATAGTCGAGTTGTAATATTACGTGGGACGAGTGTCACCAGCTGAAGTTTGAAAGCCTAGTGCTGTGTTGTGGTCTGGCAGCGTAAAAATGATGCTACCTTGCGCCTCTCTTTGCACTGTTTAATCCAGAGTCTAACCTTTTGGAGTTGGCTGATCTTTTACCCTGGCCTGTGTACTCTGTCTGTCTCTGTTTGCCATACATTCCAAAACGGTTAAAGAAAGTGCCTTTGTCTCTTCATATGTCGAATAAAACAGTTTTGTTTTTTTTATTGGCGGACATCGTGACTCACGATTAAACCTTGGCAGAGTTACAGTACATCTGAGCTCGAAGGAGTACGTGAAGGCAGCAGCCGTTAACCGCCCACACTGCTGCCTAACAGGAGCCGTGAAGAAGCAGCCGGAGCGACAGACTGTGGGCTAAGTTTGTCCGCCCCGGCTTCCCTTCATGAGTCGACTGGGCTTTGTTTCATTGATGAACAACGGCCGTCGGTTTCGCTTAAAATTCACACCAAAAGTAGAGGCGTTAGAAGCGGCCAAGCACGCTCGTGACATTTTCGATAATTTGTAGAGACACAGACAAAAAGGAGAGGGGGGAGAGGGAAAGTGCGACAGAGCAAACAACTCCAAAGTTGACACTTCGCTGTCATGTTTGGTACTTGTTGAATAGGCTGCGTGTACAGACACACAACGCTGGGACCTGTGTGGGCAGCGTGCTAGGAACAGGTAGGCTATAAAACAACGACTCTTTGGTACACGGACCGGTTGAATGTTTGTCTGGTGATTATCTACTCGACTAACAAGTGGCTTACTGTTGCAGACACCGTTTTACCTTACAGGCTCTGGTTAGCGTTAACAGCAGCGCTGCTCGTGTTAGCTTGGTTGCTGTCTGTAAGAACTGGCATTAGCTTCAAAGGTCTGCAGAGTTTGTTAGTAATTAGGTGACTTTTTCCGCATGAATATCAATGAGATAAACCAATAAGCTGTTTAACTGAAAGACACTCATGTTCTCCAAATGTCTCTCCGTGTAGCTTGGAGATTTCTTTCCTTCTGGCTTGTACCTTGCCTTTCGTTTAGCCAGATAATAACTTCCAAAATTCCCTGTCTGGTGTCAGGGTCTTCTGTAGCACCATGAGGCAGTGACGATGGCAGAACTGGAAATTGACCAGTCAAACCTTCCTCGTGTCCAAGAAGGTAAGCACACACTCCCACACTGACCCGACTCCTGCATCTATAGAAACAATTTATTAGTAGTATGGGGAAAAAGTGTGTGCAGGATGGTTCATGGTCTGTCCTGGAGGAAGGTTGTTTTTGTTTATCCCCTCCACAGGGAGGTCAGAGGTCAGGGTCAGCTACTGAACTGCAGACATGGAGCCGGTAGTATGTGAAAGAAGTGTTTGATTCATGGATATTTCAGCACAGCAAATACTAAACAGACTTGTCTACCCGTCTGCTGCATGCTGAAGAGAGAATTAGACCTATGACAACTTCCCATCGTCTGTTTTTCACGTTATGAATGACTGGCCTTGGCACCAAGTGGCAGTTTTTCTTCTGACCCTGTGTGTCTGCCTGATTTCTGTGGCGTCAATGCTCTCAGATAAGAAGTAGCTTGCTGTTTGTTTTGACTAGTCATACAGCTGTACAGAGATGGATCTCATCACAGGCAGGTCTGGTGTGCTGGGCGCAGATAAGAGCAAGGGGTGAGATGGCTGTGATGTTTGTGATATGTGATTTCTGGGGGAAGAAAGTGCTGTCACTTGAGATGAAGGCTTGTACCACAACCTAAGTGAAGCTGAATTTGTTTGAAGTTGGAACATTCTCACTTGCAATACAAAGACTTGCTTTTGCAGAATATACAGTTCCAAAACTGGGAAAACATCATCACAATTAAATTTCAAAGTCAAGTTCATTTATAAACCCAAATAGAGCAATTATGATGCATGTTTTGTCTCAGGACTATAGACTACAGATATGAATTGACTGTCCCAGCATATGTAGACATTCAGATACTGAGAAACAACAAGTTGGAGTGAGAATTATAGTGAAGTTTAACAAAGACGAACCATCTGCAAAATCCTAATGGTGAATAAAATACAGCTGTTCAAATTCATGTGCACAGCTACAGAATTTGTCATTGCCCTGCTAATGCAGCTCTTATGAACGAAATTAATTTTATCTGCTTGCGTGTAAGTATGAAAACATTCACAGGTAAGGCATGTCTAAGCTGTGGACTGGGTGTAGACCGTTGACTCAGTCTTTGGCATGTCCACACTAATGAATGGGATAGAAATAGGTCTGCATGTCTTTTATCAAGGGAGATAATTCAGCACTCCACTCTTGTTTCCATAGACAAAGGGCACACTGTGCAGCTCTGCATTTTCATGCTTTATTGGGCAGGGGCCAGGGCACAAACAAAGCCAGTAATAACAGCGATAAACTGCTCATTGAGACAATAACGGCATGTAAATCCGATGTCTGGTCAGTGTAATTTTTTTTTCTGCTCATCGTCTACTTTCACCAGACAGATTTATCAAACTGTACCTTTGTCTCTCTCTGTGGCGCTGAGGGTCGTTTACTTAACGTCCCATTGTGGGTGTCTATGCTTCAATTACCCTAAGAGCCGTAGTTCCCCGTGTCCCACTCCTCCTCTACTTTCCTCCCCATCCGAGAATCTCAGCCAGGTCAACTTTCTTTGTTTTCACTGCCCCCCTTATCAGTTCCTGTTTTGTCCCTCCTCTCGCTGCTCCTGATATAGCCTGATGTGCTGAGGGAATGCAGCTCCCAGCGGAATCCCCCCCCCCCTTCCTAATTTCACTCTCACCAACTGACCCAGAGTCCCATTACCCTTCCCCGCTCTTTGTTCTTCCATGACAACTCGGTCCAGGTCGTGAGCATGGCTGGCCCAGTCCACCTACTTTATAACACATGCACAGAGAGCTGTGGGATGGACAGAGACTTCATGGTGAAATTTTGTGCAAAAAGCAGCGAGCAGGAAGACAGACCAGGGAGAGAGAGAGTGTGAGTGTGAGTGTGGGCGGTCGGTGGGGGATTTTGGCTGAAAATAGAACCCTTGTCATTTTCTCCTTTCGCCAGTTTCTTTGTTTGGCAGGCACTTGCCACTGCTGCTATCCAAGTGGATGAAAGAGAAATATCTCTGTCAGTTTTTCATCGGCTGCTCCCTTGTGCTGGATGCCTGAGATAATCTGCATAATTTAAGTTTAGATGATTCAGTCAGTTCAACGAGAAGCATTAAAATAGGAAATGGTTCACTTTCTTCTCACTGTTTTGGCTTTGAGGTCATACAGGTCGTGGTTTCCTGCAGTCGCACTGCAGAGACAGTCTGCTCACCCTGTTGGGGAACATACTGGGCTATACAGTGGATGGCTGCTAATATATTCAAATCGTATCTACTTGTTCTTGTTGCTTTGCATTCTTTCTTAGACGGTCTTACCCCTCAGTGGATCTTAGCCTCTGGTGTTCAAATGCCACAGCCAATTTCTGTTGTCCGCTGGATCTTTGATTTACTATCCTCTAGGAAACAGACACAGGCTAACAGGGTCCTGTCAGTGCCCTTATTAAGAAGCTTACAGCAGGAGTCTCTGTACCAAAACACACTCGGCCTCGACTTGCACAGAACATGTGCTTCACACCCTGTCCCTCAAAACCTGTTTAGCAGTCGTAATAACACAATCTACTTGTCCCTCCCCTAGAAGGGTAATGTGACCGTAGTTTTAAAGGAGTTTGAAAAACAAGTTCACCCGCAATGCAGACACACCCACACACACTTGCACGCTCACACAGACGAGACGGTAATTTTCCTCCATCTTTCCCTCGTTTCTTTCGTTCCGCTTTCTGAGTTGGACTTGAGTAAACTCATGTTTTGAACTGTCAATTTGTTCTGTTGGATTAAAACCAAGCCTTTGACTTAATCCCTCCTCCTTGACAGACTGGATGCATAAGGGCAGGTTGGAGATCCATTTAGCGGATAGTCTCTTAAGCTCCACAACAGGTGTAAGTGGTAATGCATGTCTGTCTTGGTATGGGTTAACGCTCAGTGTAGACTTACATGGTCATTTATGGTGTAAACGGACCCTTTTGATGGCTTAGTGCTGTCTGGGTGATTTCTATGAATTTTGACTGTTGAGCTGTAGGCTGAAACGTACCCAGAGTCTTGTTCTCAGCAGAGTAGTTTTTGTCACTTCCCCATTTACAGAACTGGACAATAAGGAGACATCCTCAGTTTGACTTGTTATATTAACTCGGAAGCAATTCTATAAATGTTGAAATTTAACATTGCGTTGTTAGAGCAGGCTCTAATAGTTCAGGTATGGTGCAGGATCAAGGAACGTATTTGTCTTGGGAGAAAAAAAACATACCAAGTTGTCTTTGAGACAACAGCAAGACAGCGAGGAGCATTCTTAAAGTCAGTCGAATGCTTGATGTTTTCGTGTGTTTTCAGTTAGCCACACGGATGGTCACAGCTGTACTGTAGACTGTAGGCGCTATATGTCACTCTTCAAAATGAATGTGGAGGCCTCGCATTCAGTCACGTCATCCATGACACCATCCAGCGAATCTTCAGCTAGTAAGTAAACGTCCAGGATCTTTGCTTGCCTTCTCTTCTTACATGTTAGGTTTGTACTTCGTCTGACAAAGGGATCAAAAAAGTACTATTGAAGCCTTAAGCAAAGAAACTGAGAATGAATGTCTTAGCTTTGACATCTCCCTTACAGTGACAGGCAGGTTTACATGCACAGTATTTCAGATACTGGATCATATTTGCACCTCAAAAGTCCAATTTGAGATTCACTGTTTTTATGTACCTCTTAACAACCTTCTGTCAAATAAAGATAGTATGTTACCATGTTTTCCTGGGACAATGTTCCTGATAATATAGAAATATCCTATGGCTAACATTTACAGCAGTATAAAATGTATGTGGGTTAAGAGCTTAAACAGGTTATTCTAAACAACATATGGCATTTACATGTGTCAACTCAGCTCATAAACTGAATACTTTAGTAAGCATTAAGCGTATGGATGTCTCCACAGGCGCAGCCCACCCAGCTCAATGGAAGGATTAATAGTAGGACAGGTGTTTTTAATTGGCCCTGCCTCTGGCTCAGGCTGGAGGCTTTTCCCTCTGCAGTGAGCTAAATCTCTTCTTAAACACAGTCTTGTGTCCTTCTCCTGGCATTTGAAAGCGCCATTGTAGGAAAAGACAGCCATTCTATCCCAGATGAAAATCAGTGAGATAGCAAAGCGGTTTGGTCACCATGAGCTGTGTGTCTGCAAAGATGGAGGAAGTGGCAAAAACAGCTGGTCCACAGTGCTGCTGTCTGTCTGTGTTTATTTTCTCTTGAGTAACTTTTGAGTTTGTTTGACAGACTTTAAACACACATGGGCTGCAGCACATAGAGGCTATCGTGCCTCATTAAGGACTGCTATAAACACTTGGCATGTTTATAGATGAGAATAACAGTCCACAAATGCTGAAGCTATTAAGACCCATGTACAGATCAAAGACTAATGTGGGTATTCACCCAGTATGATTTGAGTTTTAAAATATATTCCGTTCATAACAGAGCAGTTAATTGCCTCTCTTGTTTAGTTTCACATGTTTAGGAACACTTTCTTTGCATAGTTGTGTCTTAAGTTCTTGTGTCTATATTAAAGTCCCCGTCTTTGTCAGCTTTCTGACAAAAAAGGACAAGGCTAGAGAGCTTTAATGACATGAAACCGATATGTTTTATTACCGTATCAAGCAGCAGGTGGCCAGGCTATGGGATCATGGGATAGGGAAGACTCAGTTTGCCGCAGAGTGGCTCAATGTGGAGAACCAGTGCACAGAGAGCTCTTAGCTAAAGCCTTTGGATTTGCGACAGCCTTACAGATTTCACTCTACATACACTCTACACCATCTGAATAGGCTTCCCAGTATGAATGGTTGCAGGTGGTGGTTCCCAAACTTTGCATCTTTATTTGATAGTCACAGTGAGCAGATTAGATTAAAAGAAGAAACTTGCATCTTCCTCTTAAGATACGTTCAACAACAATTTTAAAGATTATATATTTCATACTGATGTGTATATATAAATTGTACATGCATGTGTATGCGCGCACACACACACACACACACACACACACACACACACACACACACAAATAGAGTAAGTCACATTGTTGTTTTTGTTAGAATGAGGTGGCCACTAAACCCAGTAACTTTGGGAGGACAGTAGTAATTGTGTCCACTTGAGTGTTGCTTTTGAACACTGGTACCCTGTTATGATGGGGATTTTATGAGAGCCTTTTATATATTTAACAGGAAATTCATTCCAGAGTGTTGGGTGATTGTTTTTTTTGTTTTTTTCTAGTGTTTTGAGGGACACTCCTCCGCCTTTTGTCTATGTCGAATAAGCAGCCATCATGACACACAGCACTCGTATGCTATTGTTTCCCTTTCGACAGAGTGCTGAACCAAAAGCTCCACAATATTGTTTTTTTTTTTTTTTTCAAGCCACTCGGCCATACAGGACTATTTAAGACTGTTGTCATTTTTCTGTTATTTTAGTAATCATCAAGCGTAGAGAACTTCTCACTTCATTAAACACTTATATCCCCCCCTACATTAATTGTTTTTAACGCTTTTTGTATGATACTGAAGTGTTGCTGTCCTCTGTTGTTTCAGTGTGCCAGTGTTTTGCTGTGCTGGAGGATGGAGTGTTGGCACACAACTTGCAGGAGCAGGAGAGTAAGTACAATGTCAAGCTACCTGTCACATGCGCAGCTGAACACTACAAACATGTGTAATAATTTATGTCATGTGGGCTGCTCTCCAGTCTGTCTCGGTGAATCACCACTTTCTGTGTTGTGAGGCTTCATCTGTAGTTATCCTTAGAATTTAGCTAAGGATTATACTTAGCAACAATTAATACAAATTGGAGATTTACAATAAAACATACTTCAGTGAAATGCTGTAGTATTCTCATGGCTTACCAAGGCAGACTGGGGAACCTAAGGTAGTTGAACCTCTTTTTGGGGAGCTGTCGTTGTGGTATGTCTGCAGCTTTGCACAGTAAACAATTTGACGTGTAATTTGGTGTCTGTTTTTAGGATTCCTCAAAACTGCACTGAGGGTCTGGCATTCCACAAACAAACCATGTTTCAAATAAACAACACAGCAGTCATGAATACTCAAAAGTCAACAGATTTAGACTAGAAGTAAAGTAGTATTTATTAATCACTATATCCTAGGTCGCACATGGTCCTTCATTGCCACACATGGAATGCTGTCTTACCCTCTACCTATTTCTGCCTTTGCCCTCATAGTCGAGCAATACTACACCACCAACATTGAGAAGAACCAGCTAGTGCAGAATGACATCCGTGTAGCCAAAAGGCTTCAGGATGAGGAAGAGGAGCAGCGGGCCCGTCAGAGCACCCTCCTCAGACAGGCTTCCAGACAACTGTAGGTGAACACTTCTCCCCAAAACACACTGTAACACAGCTCACACTGCTGCACTATTCAGATATCACTGTAGTGTACCCTCACACTATTGCATGTAGATTTACTCTGCAGATTTATAACCTTATTTACATTGTTGTATCAGTGAGTCACAAGTGTGTTCCCTGACTCTTCCGTAGAGAGGAGCAAGACTTTGAGTATGCCCGTATAATTCAGGAGGAGATCCAGCGTTGTGCTGCGGAGGCCCAGAAGAGGGAGCAGGACGATGAGGTGAGCACAAACCGTTGTAAACCTGCGTCTAGTTCCACCAATGAATGTATTGAAGAACATGAAATATTTTAAAAAGAAGATTTCACTTTCAATTATGTGGACATTCAGTCTGTGCTGGTCTACAACTATACTTTTACATAAATTGCATTGACAGGAGTTAGTATTCACAGCCTGCCCCACAGTGAATACATGCACCAGTTAGAATTATGTTAGAAATGTGCGATGGTTAGTTCTGTCGTCACATGAATCTGCACCAAATCATCGATTACCTACCTACCACCCACCTTAGTGTGATAAATCTTTCCAATTTGGAAATCTGCACCAATCAGTGTCCGCATAAAACCATTAATTCTCAGTCAGCGGGCTGCTACACACAGGCTACTATTATTTGCTTTAGCTCTTTAAATGAATAGACCCCATACTTGGCACACTGACAGTAGGATTACTAAAACATGCCAGACAAAAATGAAGCCTCAATGATGCGTGCAGATGTTTTTATTTAATATAAAATGATGGATTCAGTTTAACTCACTTCTTTGCCCACAAGATATATTTTATTACTCAAATTACAAATCAACCTGTGCATGAATACTACAAACCAAATATGCATTTGATCCTATTTTACAGTGCACAACAATCAAACAGTAGCTACTTTTGTATGGATGAGAAGGGGCAGGTGAAATGGCTAACATCCACCATAATAGGACCACTTACTATCCACCATTAGTATTAGCCACATTTAACAGCGACTCTATGCTAACATGCATTGATCCAAATGCAGAGAAACTCCTTGGACAGGTCAGCTTGCCTGACCATCACTGGGTTAACACAAAGACAGAAAAGCATGTCCTCAGTTCACCTGACTGGCATGTTTTAAGGCTGTGGGAGGAAACTCGCAGTGAGCCTCAGTTTAGTCCATCATATAATATGATAGATGGAAAATGAAAAATATTTATTTTGAACCTCTTAGCTACAGGTGTCTACAGCAATATAGAGAACGTAGTGGAAGATATAGACATGCCCCTTGGCTGACTGATATATGGAAACAAGGTTGAAAGTCAGTGTTCCTTTACCAGTCACTCATTTTGTCATTTTTAAATTAAAACCCCTATGGTGTTAAGCTTAGCTTGAAACCCAGTGTTGTCCCACCTAATAAGAAGACACAAACGTGACAGCAAAGTTTGTAAAGCGAAATATTTTGAGGGATTTGCTCCTGAAAGAGGAACAAATCCTTTCCTGTTGGTGTCAAGTTACTGGCAGCAACCAGAGCCGAGCGAGACACTGTACTGTATGGACAAGTTCAACAACGCCCTGTTGGCCTGAAAGTTTACTGTTCAAAGTTGCTAGCACAGACAAAATGGTTGTGTTGAGCTTGAAATCATGGCAGTTACAATTAATTCCAGTGGTATCAAGTTTTATCAAATCTTCTCAAACCACTTTCTAGTTTGACACACAATAGACTGTTAAATAGATAATGCTGTAGTTGATTATCGGTCTCAGTAAATGTTGAAGCCTGTAGGATGTTTTTGGTGGTTCACAAAGCAGAAAATAGCTGCTCATGAAGGTAGATTAATGATCTTTATATCTCAAGCTACAGTACTGTGTACAGACAAAACTAGGCATAATCTAGAGGGGAAACCATGGCAGTTGGCACAAACCTGAAATAGCACCAGCATTATCCTTAAAGTTCAGCACAGGGACTCATAGAGGCATATGGCACTCGGGACATACTTGTATATCATTTAATTATCTGCCTGTTACCAGCAGGTCAGGGAGTATCATATGGTTCACTTTGCCCTCTCTTAGGACTGAGTCCATAATGAATGGCGGTTGCAGCAAAGTGCTGCTCTGGGCCTCTGCATCCACTGTGCTGTAAGAGAGCTGTATGAGCAAAGTCAGCTGTTAAACCGACACAAGCTGTCAGCTACCCATCTGGATGATGGCTCAAGCAATTTCTCTGGTGGTTGATTCCAGACATATTCCATCATCCTCTTCATACAGAATGCATTCATGTGTGCACATTAAGTCTCACTGGATGTGCACAATCAACATGTGTAAAGCCATAGCTGTGCAGCTTGAAGAAGAGGCAGGTTAAGTAAAAACATAATCTAAGTGCAGTATTTAATCAAGAGAGTGACTCAGCCTTCATTTTAAACAATGGAATTTTCTGTTTTTCTTAGTTAAATGTCATCCTAATGGCATTGCAAGTTTGATTAAAGGATAATTCTTTACATTTATGGTTACAGCTGAGAAATTCCACATTTTAACTTTGTGACAAAATCCTCAAATCTCAGTATTGTTGTTCACACTTCTCATGTCTAAATGAATAAGTTACATTCTACTTAAATCTATCGCAGTGTGACATCAAACATTTTTGACACCTTTTCATCAAGACTAAAAAATCTCAACCACGAGAGGATGGATTGCCAGAAATTTGGTACAGACATTCATGTCCTCCTCAGGATGAATTATAATAAGTTTGATGATCCCACCACTTTTCATCTAGCGCCATCATCAGGTCAAAAAAAGTATTTTGTCCAGTACTTTATACCTGCAAAATAATTGCCATCTGCCACAGCTGTACTTTGTTTTTAGTGCTTATTAGCAAATGTTATCAGGCTAACATGCTTAACTAAGATTGTGAACATGGTAAATATGATACCTGCTAAACATCAACATGTTAACATTGTCATTGTGAGCATGTTAGCATTAAGTACCACTGTGCCTTAGTACAGTCTCACAAAGTCGTGTTTCAGTTGTAGACAACATGAGTTTAAATGTAAATACAAAAACAATTCATCTTACAACCCAAACATGATGGGGCAACCAGATGGTTCCCCTCAGTCACCTCTACCTGTTCCAATGTTCACACAGAAGCCTAACCCCTCAAAAACTAACTTCTTTATGTCTGCATTTTCACAGCATGCGTGTGCATTTCTGAACATTGGTTGCTTTACAAAAAAAGTAATGACTGCCCACCAACAGAAAAGAAGAGTTGAGCTGTGTAAGATGAAGTTGTGCATTGTGGGGGAAAAAGGTAACTCTGCCACGAAACTCCCCAGCTGGTCCAGTGGAGTGGTCTGCGTCACAGGGCTGCTTGAGCATAATATTTTCCTTTACCCTGCAGTTTCCTTTTTAGAGGAGGCTTATAAAAGCTCCTTGTTTGGAGGATGTGAGGGCAGAGTGGCTGTGGTGTCCATTCATCATTATTAAAGGGGTTTGGTTTGAACTCTCTTGGACCCAACATGAGGTTTCTACACTTAAGTTAACTGGTAAAGCCTCATGTACCTACTGGGTTAAAAGTCATGCTAGGTTATGCAGCACATGGTAATGAGAATCTATTCCTGTGTGAATGTAATCATTTCTTTTTATGAGTGTTGATGTTTGGATCAAATGATGAACTATTAACATCCCTGTTAGCCTACCTTCCTTAATGATTGGCTGATCAGAGGTGTTGATTAAATATTTGCCTCCCTGTAGATTGTGTCTTTAATTAAGGAACAGAAGGCGTCAGGCTGAGCGGTTTTAAATGCCAGATCCCTGTGGCACTGCACGCCTAACCTGCCATGGCAAGCTGCTAATTGTCTGCTGATGCTGGCAAAGCAGCTGACGCACACGCCCTGATTGCGAGGCAAAAGGAGCTGTGTTAGCTTTTACTTATGATTTATGTTGCAGAATGCAACCTACAGAGACATATTTTCATATTTCATAGAATTCACTGGTAGAATTTGCTGATTTGTAGGGAACATTATTAGTTCTGGACTTTCCAAGAAAAGCAACACAGAGACATGGTGGGGGTGGGGTGGGGTGGTGGGGTTCTCCTTCAGGGAGCAGACAAGTATAGCAGCTCTGGTAAGAGCAGGCATTCCCCAGTGACAAGGTGTTACTTCAAATGAAACAGTCCTGTTGACCTGCTTCTGTTGGAGTTTTTCTGGTTCAGAGTTCAGGTTGAAGGAGATGAAAAGTTGGCTTGTCTTTCATGTGGTCTCCTAGTTTCCATCATGTCAGCCCTGCCTGAAATAGTTAGTTTGGCCACCTAAAGCTGGCTTTGTGCTAAATAGCCACTATTAAGATGTCAGGTCACCTCACAGTTGTCACTGAACAAGGCATTTGGTGTAGCCTCCTTTCTAGACATGCCACATGTAGATGGATTAGATTCTCTTCTTGAAGTAAACTCAACATTTGTGTTGTTACTTGAACTATATAGATCAAATAAAAGGGAACTGAGTAGGTTTAGGGGGAAAAATGGTATAAGGTTAAACAGACAAAGCACTATCAACAGTATGTGTGTGCAGTTTTTTGTCCGTTGTCGAAAGAAGATAACATAAAAGCAAAACCATCCTCATGGCAGATAAAAATTACATTAATCAAAAGTTTGCCAGTGATTTTGTTTGTTTCCTGGTTTTATGAGTGGGGTGAAAACGGTTGTCGCCGTGCCTTCTTTATACACAGTTTATGTTATGTTGCCATCTGCTGGTTGAAAGCAGCACAGTATACATGATGTCTTTGTCACGCCAACTCATGGTTGCACACCAGTAGTATAACCTGACTGTTCACAGTGAGTGTAGCTTGTTCTGACCTGTTGTAATGCTTTTATCCAGATCATTACATTATTAGCTTTGCTGTGATAACTAAATAAGTTCCAAGGTTAGTTTTGAAATAAGGAAAAGGAGCCAAATAAAGATTATGACCATATTTTTGGCAAATGATACAGGTTAGGCTCAAGAGGACTATACATGTATGTGTTTATTTGCTTATTTGACAGAACAGCTCAATTTGTCGGTAATCTTAATTTAGCCTAAATTCCTACTGGGTTACTCATTATGGTTTATAAAACAAGCATGCAATCAGTACGACTGTGTCTCCACAGGAAATAGCTAAACGAATGCAGGAAGAGGAGAAGCAGAGAATCAGGAGGAGGAGCAGAGGGCAGGAGGGCCATAGTGAAGGTACAGTTGAAGTTTTTGCCATTTTGTTTCATGTTTTATTGGCTGTATGCTTATTAGTCAGCAGTCCTTAAATACTTTCAAATCTTTTTAAGAACATGGTGATGTTTGAGTTGTTTAGGAATTTGCCATTTTGAACAAAATGTGTTATGTGTATTTGCTGAATTATTAGTTACACTTAAAGTAGGACAAAACCCAGGCCTTGCTTAGCTTCTCTCTAACCGTGCTTTGCTCTACTGCTTATTATTAGTCATTCTCCACATATATTACAGTAGCATGAACAAAACATACCTTACATGGCTATTGCGCTTTATTATCTCCATAATGTGTTGTGTTTGGAATCAGTTGCATGCAAATATAGCATGTCTTTTATATTGTCTTTTACGTATGACTGTATATCTGTATTCCAGGCTATAAATGTATCGGAATGCCTCAGTTGTGTCTAAAACATTTATATAAGTTGTGTAACAAATACTCTTAAGTGACATGCTGCTATTTTTAATGCAATGTGTTACCTTGTCATTAACTGCTCTGCAGTACCCGCTAACAGCCTCACCCATCCTCCCTGCTTTTGTGTTTGCATGTTTGGCATTACTAAAGGCAGCACCAGCGATCCTGCACTGCCATCCCCACACCAGCACACACTCAGCAGCCTTCACCAAGGAGAGGAGCAGTACTCATCTACCACCACCAGGTGGCAATGTTCTGCCTCTCAGAACCATTCAGACTTAACTGAGCCTCCAGCTGACTCCCCCAGGGGGGTAGCAGCAGCTCAGAAAAACACAACTCCATGGTCAAATAAAGGACACACAGATTCCTTTAGGGAAATCAGGAGTGAACTGAGAGAGCCTTTGAGTGAAGATTCAGAGGATTCAGACACAGTTTTCTCTGAACAGCTCTCTGTCTTGTCCCAGAGACTGAATGAAAGGCTCAAGACAGCACCTCCTCGGCGGCGGGCATCTTTACATCAGCCTCAAGAGAGAAACTATAGAAGTCTTTGTTCTCGCAGCAGCTTCACAAATAGGCTCAGAAGCTGGGAGGAGGAGAGAGGAGAGCAGGATGAGGACTATTATGAAAATAGTGATCGAGAGAAGAGGAGGCCTAGGATTTGTGATCAGGAAGGGAACCATAGAGAGGAGTATGAGGGTTTGCACAGGAGCAGAGATCAGGATAGGCACTCAAGGTTAGTCGAGGTAAGAGAAAGGCAATGTAGTCACAGTGAATCTGTCAGGCTACATGACAGGAGCAGACACAGCAACAGAGACCTAGTGAGAACTTGGAGCTATAACGACAACCCTGACAAACATGTTAGTTTTCAGGACAACACCAGGCGCTCTAACAGGCAGCAGGGTGACAGCAGCGGAGTCTGGGAGATGCTAGGCCAGGTCCTCAGAGAGAGGGGTGTGCCTGTGAGGGTTGGCGGCAACGGGGCGCCACTGCAAATATTGCCTCAAAGCAGAGACAGCCAGGTGCTTTACGGGAGTGAGGTCTCCTGCGGCGACTCCCAACCACATCAGAGAGTCTTCCAGAGAGCTGCCACCACCAGGCACAGTTTCCATGGAGATATCAGGGAGAGGAGGAGATCGTCATACCGAGAGAACAGTGGGAGAGATCACAGAGAAGACCGAGACAGGCACCGTAATGTGGAGCATGGTGGAGAGGTTTATGAGATTAGTAGTAGAGACTCATATCTTGCAAACAGAGAAAGGCGAGGCAGTGGTAGGTGGAGAGAGCCCAGAGGCACTAACAATGACGAGAGGGAGAGGAATGCAAATGATTGCAGGGTCAAGAGGACAACAAGCCAACACAGGCATTGGCACAAGACCATAGAAGAAAGGTTAAGATCAGAGGAGGAGCAGGAGGTGGAGAGGAGAGTAGAACGGCCCCACCGAAGAGCCCCACAGCGTAGCCAAAGCCTCAGCAGCAGCAGGGCTTCAACCAGGGATAGGTCCAGGCACATGGCAGCAGGTAACACCCAGAACTGCAGCCAACTTCAATCTGCAGGGGGAAAGCTTTCAAAGTCGTGCTCCCTACCTCTCTGTGTACATCTGCTCCTCTCATCTTCCCTCAATCATCGTCTAATCTGTACAAATTTGGGTTGTAGTGGTGACTTGGGGTCTCTTACTGAAGTGGGACATTTTCCTGTTTATAATTCCAGTAGTCCTGAAATAATCAATCGATGTATAATTCAGTGTGTGCTTTCATTCTCATTCTCATCGTTCTTTCAGTCTTGATGTAATGCACTATGGAGTCCCTTTCAGAACTTAGCAGCATGCCATTACATGCTGCATCCTGTCATCTCTGTGTGATTCAAATGTCATTTATCTTTGTCTTTCAGCCTCTGTTTCAGTACAGTTCTTTGATTCATCAATGATTTTCATGTTATGTTTTTTTACTACTCGAGTGCTCGTTGTCATCATGGTTCAGTTTCTTCAGTTCCTTTGGATTTGACACTGACACTCCAACTCTCACCCATAGGAGCGTCATTGCAACCAGAGCTGGGCGAGGCAAGCCTGGATCTGGGGGAGCTGCGGCAGGTCCTACTGGATGAAGAACTGGCTCTCAAGCTGCAGGAGGAAGAGGAAAAGCTGTTGAGGGGGGTACGGTACCCAAGAGTTCATTGTGACACACTGTGATTTAGGAGTCAATGAGAAAGGACAGAAGATCAGTTACTCTTTTCATTCATTTTTTCCTGACTTTAACGGTCTTGTTTTCACAGAACTCCCAGCCCTCTCCATTTAGTGCTTATCCAGAGGGAGACTTCAGAGTAGCACAAGTGGCGCAGGATGAGGTACAATGATGAATCGACACGTAGGCTTGTCACGATAATTGTCTTATCATACAATACATGGACATGACCTTGATCATTTTGGCTGACCTCGATATAGCCCTATTTGTTTACATAAGAATGTCACCAACATTTTAGCCAACATGATGCCAGGACAAACAGGGTTTTCCCTACCACGCACACACATAGCTGCAGAAGGGAAGATAACGTGTTGCTCAAGGCGAAGAGGTGTTTTCCCCAACCACTGCATAATTCCTGTCAGGAAGTTTGGAAGAATAACACTTGGGACATTTTGGGTTTAAGCCGAATGAGAGAGGAGAGCCCATTAATGTGAACAAGCCAGTATTGTTGTGGTTATGTGGTTTTATTTTATGTGTTTTATTTATTTAGGATATTTTAATGTTTTCATATTTCATAATTCCAATGTCTGAATATTCTTAAGAATTAAAAGTTAATTGCTCCCTTGAAAGGGTCCACTTACATTATTATTATCATCATCATCATCATCATCAGTGGCATAAAATGGTTTTAAAATTACAATAATATAGTTTATGGCAATTATTTATGGGACAATCTATCATCCAACAAAAGTAGACATTGTGTCAGGCCTAGCGACACGTCGTCAGTACCACATACCTCATGTTTAACATCTGCCTGTGAAATGATCATTTGTGTTTTTGCACTAGGAAATTGCACGTTTTATGCAGAAGCAGGAAATTAAGTCGAAGCGTAGATCTCGCGAGCTAGAAGGGCCGGCATCGTGGCGCGAGCACAGAGCGATGATCAATCATCATGACAGACGAGCTGCAAGAGACAGACAGGTAAATGTGTGTGTACGTGTCATTGTCATGCATGTCTTTTGAAAAATCCACTTAAATCTTTGATGCTGCACTTGCCTTGCTATAATCTGTTAGAATTGGTGTTTTCATCAGCTAATTTTTAAATGAGGTGATGAAATGAATTGGACTAATTTGTCTACTGCCTTAGGTCCAACGAGAGAGGCTTGACTCCGAGGGCCTTCCTTCCCCCACTGAGGACTGCTCCCCAGAGAATCAGTCACCCAGCCCCATCTCCACTTTACCGTAATTGTTTCGGCATGAATACACAAACTGATGAATGTCTGTATTGTTATCGTATGTCTTTGATTTACTTTATACGCTGACTTACAACTTCTGTGTTTACAGACAAGCCCAGCAGGTCAGAAACATTGCGGAAGAGCTGGACCCGACCTTCCAGGCCAGGAGGCAAGACACAGAGAGCTTCAGAGTGGGACAAACAGGTACTATAAACAGGACAAATGGCACTTAAAATTAGACCGTTAAAACACTCACATCCTCTTTCCTCCAATATAGGGCCAACCTGTCAGTCACTTCCCATGCCGCATTCGGGCTTACATGACTTCCTTGAGGAGCCTACTTTCATCCCACCCACAAAACGGCAAACGGACAAATCAGGACGCACAAAATCCAAAGAGAAGAAGGAAAATTGCAAGCAACAATAATTTTCCACACACTGTGCTGTTAGATTGCATATATATATTTTAAAATACTAAATATCAGTTCAGCTACAGAGTTCTCATTACTTTAAGGTTGAAAATTACAAGAATTAAGTTCTTTCCACCAGCCACCCCTACTAGCACTTTAGACCAGTGGAATATAGAGAAAGAATTGAGAGAAGTGACATTTTAAAATATTTCTTGATTAAGTGAATAATGACTACACTTTGGACTCATGCCTTTTCAAAGGGAAAATAGTGGTTTATTGAAGTATCTCCAGTGTTAATGAGTGTTTTGATTTAAATGGTGTACTTTTTTTTATTTTTTATGTATCCCGTGATCATCCAAAATGTCAAATGACAAAATGAGAAGTTACCATGATAACCCTTGAGTGACATGGTTATTGGGCAAGCTACTTTAAGACATCCACTTTTGAGGTTTCTGCCAGTTCTGTCAACTGAAGCAGTTTGGTAGGACAATAGTACAATGACAATCAAATGAACTTATTTAATCCTTATTGAATGGAAGTCCCATTAGTTGAAAAAACATATTTCAACTGGCATCGAAGTATGTTAAATTGTTTTGTAATATCCAGATGTAAATATATCCTTTGGGGACAGTATATGTAACAAAGTAATCTAAGCTCAAAGGTCCATTTAAGGTGCACAACTTTTGGATCTGGTCTCCCTCCCATATAAAACCACATGACTGAATTTCCACACTTAACCCACATGATGACTCCTGACCAATCCCATTTGCTGATTGAAGACTGTGAGATGCGGTTGAAACCTCCAGAAAGCTTGTAAGTGGACCTTTTTAAGCTTAGATTATTTGGTACATACCCAACTCATGTTTTTTATATTTTGCCAGGTGGGTTTTTGTCAGTCCAGAGACAATTATGATGCCAGTTAACATTACATATTATACAGAATACTTACTCTAACAACAGATTTGGTTTTTACGCACGCATAACCATGTTTGTATATTCATATTACTCCCATGTTTTAAAACACACTTTTTGTTGTTTGTTTTTTACAAATGAAAAATGCCACTGCGTAGGTGGACCACTATGAATGCAATTGTCCTGTATGAAAGATGGCAACAAATTAAAAAAAATATCCATATTTATTGGCTTTTCAAAAAGTTATAAAAGTACAATGTAAAAGATTGCATAGTTCTCAAGAGCGATATAATAAGTTGTAAAAAAAATCAAAGGCAGAAAGATAAATTCACATACATCAGAAGTGCATAAGATTAATCAGGTGAAGTAAAGTGCTACAGTTATTATGCAAATGTTACTGTATGAATTTGACTGTACTGTGGTAACTTGTCAAGGCAGCGCCTATGAACTTTGTGGTCTTTCACCAGACATCACGTCGCTCAAGTTGTGATTCATACGCACTGATGCAGTACTATAGGTGTGGGCTAACACTTTCACACACAGCACATTTTTTTTATTGTTCCATTTCAGATGAAAGATACGCCTGCTACAGTTGAAAAAAGACATGTTTTTGAAAAAAGTTCCACTTGGTCTAATCTCGCTGCCCACTCCACTGTACTAGAAAATAAGCAAAAGTAGAAGGGAGTACAGGACTGACTGGGGGGTTTCCACCTGACTCTTGAGCCTCATTTTTATATTTTGTTTGTGTGTGTGTGTGTGTGTGTGTGCCTCACATTTGTTAAGTGTGTATCATAATTGTCCTGAGGATTTCCCACATGACACACTTAATAGGAATTTCAATTAACTATGTGCAGCACATGACTAATCACACTCTGACGTTTCACCTCAGTAAAGATTCCCCTTGCTCAACAGGCATGTCCCACCTTGCTCAAGGAGTGCTGTTGAATCTTATATAACTCTCTGCCTCGTTTAAAAAAAAAAAACAGACCAAGATACAGTAGAGATGCAGGCTATGCACTGTAGACTCCCTGGTGCTTAATTTAACATGAGTTCTAGGATTACCTAGTGACAACAAGGGAAACTCCCTTCACTGGACTTTTTGACAACTGTAGGAAAGTCCATATATTTCCTGTTGAAGTAGGATGGTAGAGGCTATATGCCAGGATGTCTTCAACCTGATAGCTTTGTTTAGGATAGTAGCTAGAAGCTATTGTGTGCACTATAACTTTCACAGTTTATCACAAATTAGTCAACATACACAAGTTTAAATAAACCAAAACAGTCAAAAAGTGACAAAACTATTCCCGGATAAATAATGTTTCACTTCATAAAATCATGATTAAGACGGCATTGTTTGGCTACTGCAACATAACCAGGGTTATAAATGTACATATTCAGCAGTAAACAGTACGTAACTAGGTTAAGCATTGGAGCCTGAGTCAAACAGAGCATCTATTTTGGGACGCATACGTGGGCTCGGCCTTAGGTGTTGTCAATCTTAACACCCACCGTGCATTCACACATAGCAACACTCAGCAGCTTTACTGCTCCGACATGCAAATATCGTGATGCAAAATAATGAAACTCATTCAAATGCTACTATATTATTTTATGCGGTCCTTTGGCTCAAGTCCAACTACCTTGTTTGAAAGTAGTTTAAAAGAAGAAAAAAAGGAGGGGGGGGGTTGTTTCCAGTGGTTTCTAAAGGCTAGGATTTTTTATGTAAGGTGTGTTGTTTTACCATTAACTCAATCTAATAATTCAAATCCTCCCATAGCTATTTTAGGACTACTGTATCTTTCAATCTTAATTGGAAGGGAAAAAACACAGCCTCGCTTCTCTGCCATAATTTACATGATGAGGATTTACATGACCTAAGTCCACTTTGTTTTTTCCCTCTCAGAATTCCCCTTCCTCTCGTGTGTACTTACTGATTCATTAAAATGTCACTATAATTGTATCCTTGTGTAATTGTAGAGCAAAACATTACCTATAACTTGACCTTTCAAGGTTTTGACAGTAGCTTTGGTTATTTAGATAACGGGGTGGATGAAAGGCAGCTGAGTGAGCACAGTGTTCTGGTTCTTTCATGTAGACAATCCAAAGACATGCTCCAAACTTGTGGCTCAGAATCACAAAGAAAGACCCCCTCTTATTCAGGATATCCTGTTTCCTTCCAACAAAACCTTAACAGGTATTTCATTGTGGTAGTCTAGCCCAGTCCCCTTCCATTCATGGAAGGAGCGACTCTGAGCTGCTGCCCTGCTCCTGCTGTGCTTCATGGAAACTGCATTCAACTGCCATTAATGTCATGGGATCATCTAAAGAAGATAAAGGACAAATCAAAATCATTTTCGCCGTATTTGTGATTGGCTTGATAAATATCCCATATAATCATTCATGTAACATGGTCAGGAATAATCTTCATAATCTATCAGAAAGTACAGTAGTAATTACCTGTAGGGGTTCTGATTATTGGTGTTTTTGTGATTTGTGGCTTTTTTGTCTCCTTCCCTTCCTTTCTTTTCCGGAGGATTTTCATGGCCACAATGATGATGGTGATGATGCTGAAGGCCATCAGAGCTATGCTGGTGACCACAGATAAGACCAATGGCCATGCCTGTTCTGTGTGATCTGATACAAAACAGCAAGAAATTATTGCTGGCTTGACATAAAAGTAAGAATTAAAGCACAAGTACATTAAAGGAGTAGAATCGCATCCTACCAGGTGACATTGGACGGCTCACTGTGCCAACTGAAACATTAGCACACTTAATGTCAGTAAATGCATCTCCCTTGGCCACAATCATTTGATCTGAATTGGGACACCTTTGAGAAAAATAAAACAGACAAGACTTTATCAAACAAAACATGGCTGCAATGGCAGATGCTGTTTTTAGAGCAGGGTATATATCTCACTTGGTACTCCAGGGTTTACACATCTGGTGACTTTGGTCATTGAAGGTTCCATCTGGACATGGTCTGCAAGAACCTGTAAAGACAATCATTCAGTTGATTTGCCACTCAACATAACCTGTAAATCTAGTGTGTATGTGCCAAAGTCATTTCACTTACGTTTCTCTGTAGGTTCCTGACCTTTGCCACACTTCTTAACACAGAAGGAACAGCGGTCATTGCCACAGGTGAGTCCTTCTATACAGCCACACTGTGTGTCTGTTGTGGCTGTGCACTCTCTCACAAGGACTTGTGCACCTACACATTCAAAGAGAGGTTTGAATTTTACAAATTTGTAGTACACTACTGAAAAAAAAGTCTTCTGACAGTTTTGTGACCAGTAGGATCTGCCAACATACCTACACACTGTGTACACCTGGTACAGCTGTAGCCTCTAGGGTTCACTGTAAATGTGTTGCGCTCACAAGGTTCACAAAGCTCTTTCGGCTTTGGACCACAATCTCTAACCAGGCGGTTTCCTACAAACACACAAACAGAACAGATACCAATTTCTATATTGTAAGCTCTGTCATATTAGCTGACATCAGTTTCAGAGACATTTCAATATTCATACACAAGGTAATATGACTTTCCCCCTCAAAGCTTCAAAAGTTTAAATGCAGCACATTAAAGCTTTAAGAAACTTACTTTTGAAAACATAAAAGTTTGGGGAAAACATCTCTAGTAAACTACAGTTATAACTATACCGTTTTGGGATTGTAATGACGTATACGAGTGTATATCACAGCTCCAAATTATTCAGCTTATCAGTTGTATCATCCACACTTTTTTCTCTTTGTTGTGGTATTAGCTGAAAAACCACTGAAACTCTATTTGGTCACATGCAACCACTTCGTCTGGAATATGATTTTTTTTTTTTTTTTTTTTTTTAACGTCCGCAGAGAAAAGCACCCACAACTCAGTAGGCATTTTGTTTTTATTAGATACTACACGGGATAACTTGAACTTTTGAAGTCTGAGAAAGGATAATGTTAACTGAGCTTATGTGGAATGTGAGCATGAATATATAGCTATACAGTGTTTCATTAAGAACAGTGCTGTTTTTATTTTGATACTTTTAAAACTGTTAGCCCAGTAGCAACTTCAGGATATGGATGATACATATTGACCTATAGAGCCTTTGTCAAAAATGCTCTTCTGAACTAACAGCACATTTCATCAGTTCAAAATCACTGAGAGTTGTAATGGTCATTATCTCCTTTTTTACTTACCAGGTTGACAGGTTTCACAGCAAACATTCTCTCCATGTTGTTTCCATTTCAGGCAGCCTGTGTCAGTCTGTCCAACACTCCACAAACAGCCCTGCATCAGCAGAGAGAGACCAATTGCCCACAGGATCGCAGCCATTCTGTTGTCAGCTCTCCAGCCTTGTGGTTAAGGATGACACAGCCACCTCAGGCAAAACGTGAGGTAATCCAGTCCAAGAAATATCCCAGGTAACTAAATTATTTTAAAAAGGCAATTAACTTTTTGTTTCTTTAAATCTGTAGCTTTAGTCTAAAATACATGAACATCCTTAGCATTCTTCTTAACCTAAAGTCACTCAGCAGTAATGTCATGGGGTTGAAAAATGAATGTCATATGAAGAAGTCTGTGCTGTGGCTGTGGTGTTCTGAAAGACACTACTCACAGCCAGCTGAACCATGCTATTCATACTCTACAGGGGGCGTGTCTTAAAGCCAATCAGATACACGATGAAAGAGTGTGATGAAAGGGAAATACAAACTAATAGTTTGCAATATCTTAACCCCTACAAATTACAAACTATAGCACGTTTGCATTTCATTTTGATCATTTATACCGATCAGCCATAACATTATGACCACTGACAGGTGAAGTGAAGAACATTGATTATCTCGTTACAATGGCACCTGTCAGTGGGTGGGATATTTTAAGCAGCAAGTGGACATTTTGTCCTCAAAGTTGATCTCTTGGAAGCAAGAAAAATGGGCAAGCATAAGGATGTGAGCGACTTTGACAAGGGCCAAATTGTGATGGCTAGACGACTGGGTCAGAGCATCTCCAAAACTGCAGCTCTTGTGGGGTGTTCCCGGTCTGCAGTGGTCAGTACCTACCAAAAGTGGTCCAAGGAAGGAAAACCGGTGAACCGGCGACAGGGTCATGNTTGATGCGCGTGGGGAGCGAAGGCTGGCCCGTGTGGTCCGATCCAACAGAAGAGCTACTGTAGCTCAAATTGCTGAAAAAGTTAATGCTGGTTCTGATAGAAAGGTGTCAGAACACACAGTGCATCACAGTTTGTTGCGTATGGGGCTGTGTAGCTGCAGACCGGTCAGGGTGCCCATGCTGACCCCTGTCCATCACTGAAAGCGCTTACAATGGGCACATGAGCATCCGAACTGGACCACGGAGCAATGGAAGAAGGTGGGCTGGTCTGATGAATCACGTTTTCTTTTACATCATGTGGATGGCCGGGTGCGTGTGCATCGCTTACCTGGGGAATACATGACACCAGGATGCACTATGGGAAGAAGGCAAGCCGGCGGAGGCAGTGTGATGCTTTGGGCAATGTTCTGCTGGGAAACCTTGGGTCCTGCCATTCATGTGGATGTTACTTTGACACGTACCACCTACCTAAACATTGTTGCAGACCAAGTACACCCCTTCATGGAAACGGTATTCCCTAATGGCAGTGGCCTCTTTCAGCAGGATAATGCGCCCTGCCACACTGCAAAAATGGTTCAGGAATGGTTTGAGGAACACGACAACGAGTTCAAGGTGTTGACTTGGCCTCCAAATTCCCCAGATCTCAATCCAATCGAGCATCTGTGGGATGTGCTGGACAAACAAGTCCGATCCATGGAGGCCCCACCTCGCAACTTACAGGACTTAAAGGATCTGCTGCTAACGTCCTGGTGCCAGATACCACAGCACACCTTCAGAGGTCTAGTGGAGTCCATGCCTCGACGGGTCAGGGCTGTTTTGGCGGCAAAAGGGGGACCTACACAATATTAGGCAGGTGGTCATAACGTTATGGCTGATCGGTGTAGATCTAGGGACACTGAATCTGTCCACTGAAACCAAAACAAATGAATAGCAGCTCTTACTGTAAATTGATAAGTCTGGTTTATTATAATTTGGGATTTGGCCATCTTGACTATTGGTTATGATGAACATTTTACCCACTAAAGTAATTTATGAGATCTGGGAACACGGCAGGAAATATAAGCAGTCAGGCGACCAGACAAACTGTAAACAAGCCAACTGTAGAGCTAATTAATCTAAAACATTTTTATTTAAGGTGAAAATTAATACACCTAAAATGTTAGTAATAATCCCTCATTGCACAGGTATGATAGGTCAAAGTTGAAGCAGGAAGTTGGTCTGTAAACTGATAATAATCTTTGTTTTCCCTTCCAAATAATTCTAACCTGAGGGTCAGTTTAGAAGATACATTTGGTAATATTTTATATTTTTCTTATTGTCAGCATATCCCATGAAAAGACCAAAACCAACAATGAATTTATTCTAACAATATTATTCTATATTTATCTATTAATATCTATTTATTCTGTGCAGCTGTGCCAAAGAAATGGTTAAAAACACATTAATTAGCCACACTGTTGCACTGGGTAACCTTCATTATGGTGAACATGGGCACTCACATGTAATAACCTGCTGCCATAAATACTCACTGGAGCATCAAATGTGTATTAATCCATGGCTGAAAATAGTCCCCCAACAATTGCAGTATTTAGTCCTGTTTGAGTTACGTTTGCTAAAAACTACAGTGCCCAGCTGTTTTAGGAAATTACTGAGCCTTTAAAAAAATTACACTATATATATATATATATATTTGTCTTACAGATGTATGTCTTCAGTATAAATAATTTTATTATTACTGGCAGTATTTATACTTCTACTCCACTACATTTCAGATGCAGACATTGGACTTTTTACTTCACTACAATTATTTGATAACTTAAGTTACTTTTCAGATCCAAATTATTAATAGAAAATATATATCAACTAATAACTTATGATGTATTTTTATAGATTATAGATACCCAACAATATATATAAAGTAATTAAAATGAGCTCCACCTTTACCAGCTGCAACATTAAAGTGATGAACACATTAATGCATCAGTAATTATAATCCAATACTATATATTATTCTGAAATGGTTCATTCTGCATAATGAGTACTTTTACTTTTGGTATGTTAAGTATATTTTGATGCTTATTTCTACACTGTAGTATTACTACTTTTTCTGAAGTTAAAGATCTGACTACTTCTTCCACCTCTGCCAACAGGAATGATGGTTAAAAGTATGAAACTAAGACCCAAGTTGTAATAAAATGCAAGTATCTTTTAAGGCATGGTGTTACTACACAGACCACACCAGGCGTTTTCCAATGTATAAAACTGCAGCCAAAGACAATAAAGTTTTTTTTACCTCTAATTTTAAAGATACGTTTGACCTTTTTGTTTGGCTAATGCTCTTTTGAAGCTAAATACAAATTCCTCCTGCTTTTTCTTCCTTTACTTTTTATTTTTCTTTCATTTTCCAGCTTTGGCTATCAGTAGACCGCCTATAAATCATATAAATCATATAACGCGGCCACCGCAGCAATCAGCTGAATTGCTCTGCAGTATCTGAATAAATCGATCAGGTCAGGGGAGAATATTTCACCCTGTGCAAGACTAGAACCTGAAATAAATCATATATTTTATGACTTGTGTCCTACTTTGCTATACCATCGAGTTCATTTTACGAATAAATAAATCATAATATTATAATTTTTCAAACCTGAATATGCATTGAGATGATTTTACCCCACGGATTTTCTTACTTCTCGGGTTGTGAGCTCTAGTGACAGTACTCAGTGATGACCTCTGCCAGTGAAAGTGAAGGAGATGATGTTTTCAGCCCTGTCAGCTGTTTGTCTGTCTGTCCATCTGTTTGTTTGCCAGATTTAAAAAAAAAAAAAAGAGACATCACGAATGTTTTGGCTGAAATTTAGCGGACAGATCAGATGTGGGTGGTGATCTGGATCTGGGATTTCCGCCATTAGAGATAATTTTTATTTTTTATTATTTGTTATTCGGTGTCTGAGACCTGCTCCGCATAAGTGGTGGCTTATATTAAACTGAGTGCCTTCTAGTTTACATATCTTTCAGAGGCCACTGCATTGAACTCCAACATCATAACTGTTAAATCAATAGATCAATCACTTGGTAAATGGGTCTCCAACAATAGAAGGGGCGCTGATGATATGATGTGAAGGCGGGCACATGTTTCAGAATGATAAACAGGAAAGCCCAGGATAAACAAAGGAGTGACTTGAATAATAACAAGAGGACTTTTAATAATTTATAAGATGAAACTTGTCAGATGAATACACATCGTGCTGCAGTGTGGAAAACTCGTCCCACTTCAGCATTGTGGTGAGTGTGGAGAGAGAGAGATGATGCAATTATAAAAGGAGGGAAAGTTGTAATGAAAATAAAAATAAAACCCTTAAAGTATGTTATGAGCAAGGCTTACAATGCGTCCTCTGGAGTGGTGCTGTTCTCCAAGTGTTTATACAACAGCAAAGACGTAGGTGAATAATTAAACACAACACATAAATGTCCAGTATCTGCTCTCACCATGTCTGTGTCTGAAACTGGTCCAAAGCTGGTGACGTAGATGTTTGTCTTCACCTCAGTTATCCTGTCTGGATAAGAGACAACAATTAGAGAAATCAAAACACCCAAAGGGGTAAAAACAAAGAGAATATGGGATTTTGGTTTTTTACAATGTTACAACTGTTTTCTCTGACCTTTCAGAACATTTAGTTTCACAGATTTTTAGCACAGGCAAGAAAATCTGACTGGATATTCTATGTTAAGCTTCGTTTTTTATTGAATTTATTTATTAAAACCCAATCTTTCAGACAGCCATTCAATGTACAGTATAGTATATATATAATGTCTTATATAATGTATTATATTATCCCTTGTGTTTACACTGATGTGCAAGATAGGAAGAGCAAAACCTCATATGCTTCCCTCTTCATGTGATAATGCGCTGCTGCATCAGTGCTGCCGCATCAGGTCCATTTGCTTTCTCTACACTCTGTCTCCTTCAATAATTACTGAAGCTCGATCTCTCGTGCTCGGTCAATTCAAAAAGCTTTCACGTTTCACTCTACACTCTGTACTACACAGCAAACAGCATCTCACATACAATCTAAAGAGATCATTACTCCTCAGTAAAGTGCTCTCATGCATGGTAAGGCAAGCCGCCATTCACATCCCCTCTAACAAGACATATTATGGAAATGATATCTAATTTATAAGGTAATGCAAATTCGAGAGGACGTGACAGGTTGCTGGGTAATAGGTGCAATCCATTTAGCAAGACATACAGTGGGGGTGCATTTATTTATGTAAACCAGATCTTTGTATGTGAATCAGGCTGATTTAAAATGATCAGGTTTTTACAGAGGGCCTCCATTACTTTGATATATTTATTACTTTGTGTTTGACACTAAACGCAGTCGTACTGCTCTGCTTCTTCTTGTAAAGAGAATATGGTGCCTCTTATCATTGGGGTGTGCTGTACCGAAATACAGTAAACTTCTCAATGGCTGTGTCTGAGGTTGTTCACTATTACAGTCCATTATATTGTGTGTTGTCTGAATGATCCCACAGTGCAATGTAAAAATGATCCATCCAAGAGCTAACTACCATCGTGCATTGTCAAGATAGAACAAAAAGGTACACTTACACCGCCACCGGATAAGCCGGTCTCTCTATTTATCCTGTCACTTTTATTTATATAGCCCGATATTATAACAAAGTTATCTCAGGGCACTTTTTGATATAGAGCAGGTCTTTTTGATTTGATAGGAGTCTGTAGTATGTATGTATGTTTTTGCTAAAGTTTTTTCTTATTGTACTGTGAATTTTCACTAAGTTATCGACCTATGTCATTATGAGAAGTGATGTTTTCTTTAGATATTTTGTGGGTTCCAGAGCATTGCTTTACCGTTTGGTATTGTAGATGTAATTCTTGTATATTTATGCTGTTTTAAATTTATTCTGCATATTCAAATGAGAAATTACCTCTTTTAATTTTATTTTGTTTTGGGATATTTATCATTAATGTTGTTTATCATGTTTAGGGTTTGTTTACATTGCCCAAATCGTTTTTATTCTGTGTGTTAAAGGGAATTCACTTTAACAACCCTTGAAAATATGTTTTCTCTTCCCTCGCCCCTTGCTTGAGCCCATGGATTGGTTGTTCTTCGGAAGTATATCTATATGCAGGCTTGTTGTCGTTTGTTATATGAAATGCCTGACGAGGGTTGATTGACCAACAAATAACTATTCAATTTACTGTAAGTGTCGCTGCGCGGGAGATGTTTTTTGTTACATACGTTATATTACAATGTTAATACAACCGTGTATCAAAAACCCCACAAGAATAAACAATAAACGAAAGTCTCTAGAAAACCAAATCCACCACTAAATGACAGCTCCAGTCCATTTGCATGGCATGAGTGGAGCAAATTCACAAGCAAAATGAACCGTATTTGTACAAATGATGCATCCTCGCAGTAGCAAACCTAGAAAAGCACAGTCCTCGGGGGGAAATACATGTTGACTTTTTAAAAATATCCAGAGTGCATTTAATGCCCGAGGACGTTAAGACACTTATTTACAGGAACAAGGACAATACCTAAAGTTAATTTATTCAGCATGTGCTTTTCATATAATCTGAATCATATTGTACAGATGGGCCTGCTGAACCATGTTTAATTGGTCAGACAAAACCTGCCCGTGTTAGGGGACTGTGCATCCCGCTGTGCAACTATCCAAATGTCAACTTAACTCTTGCCAGTTTGGACAAAGTTGAAGAGCATCAGCAAAAACCCAATGTTGGACCGTGGGATGGATCAGGGGGAGCGAGTGACATCAGTCCAGAGAGAAGGAATCTTTATAAGAAAAGCCTGATTTTACTATGTTGATCAAGCTGTCATAAGTTTTAGCAGCAGCACTTAAATTAACAATCTGTAAAACTGCCACCTTCCTCTCCCAACTGCTGATTACTCCAACGCAACAGTGATTAAAGAAAGTTCATTACAGCTTTTCGATTAAATGTCTTTAACACCTGATGTCTTGTACTGTGGGTGAAGTGTTTAATGTTTCCGCGTAGTCAGCATTGCTAGCTTTTTAAAGCTGATTGAGCAGACATCGTGGTTCTTCTAGTTGCATGAGCAGCAATCGTCCAGAATCAACCAGAATCCAACCTAAAGACGTCAAAATATCACCCACAGTGCAAACAACACAAATCCATTTAAACGGGGAATTAAATTAAAAAGGGAAATATGTCTTTTTAGCCAGAACTCAGAAAACAGATCAGAGCACCACAGCGAATATTAAAAGGTGTGAAAAGCCCAGTTCGGACCAAAGATTCGCAACGAGACGAGTTGAAACTTGCAGCTACTTGCAATGCGCCAGTCTGCAACGTTCTACTAATGTTCGTACCAATGCAACTACATGAGACGGCGTATTGTTTCCATAGCAACGACTATCTGTACTTCCGTTCTAACTGACGGCTTTTCTTTGTAGCTGGATATAATTTGTAGCGTCTTAAAATATGAATGAGGATAGTGATAGTGAGTTACTTGCTACATTGCATTTATAATATTGATGAAACGGCGAAAACAAAAAAAACGAGCAGGTCGAGATGACCGACTGACTTCGGTACGAGCTGATTGGCTGTTGAAACAGGTGACGTGCCTTACGTTCTAAAACCAGCCGCTGGCGATTTGACAGACAGCGCCATCAGCCTGTTACAGGCATCCTAGTGCGGGCAGCAGGAGAAGGACCCAAGCGCAGACAGGCACCGAGGCTTGAGACGTGTCAAACATTTTTTCAACTCACAAGTGTAGGCACAGGCAGGCCGGCAACTGAGCAGGTAAGTCCAAACACAGGTAACTCGGAAGCACAATAAACTCAGGAACATGAAACAATGCACAAAGCACACAACATACAATGAACTCTCAGGGAACAAAGCAAAGGGACAGGTATAAATAGGGAAGGGCTAACGACAAAATCAGGGACAGGGGTGAAACAGGGAGCAGGTGAGGCAAATCAGATACATGAGGGCATGAACAGACAGGAAACAGAAAAGACCGGACTTCAAAATAACACAGGAAACAAACAAAGACTACAGATCATGACACAGCCGGCTTGAGTCGAGCTGAGACGGGCCAATTCACACCGCTGCAACTTTTCTCTGCGACATTCTCAAACGGTTTTGTTCTTTGGTCTGAACTGGCCTTAACAATTACATCAAACTTTATACAATGACAAAAGTTTGCATATCAATTTTAAGCTACGAGGTTGTGATTCTGATTTTAACACCCCCAGAAAATCAGAGTAGTTTTAAATCTGCATTAATCAGTTAGCAGTAAAGTGTTAGCAAACTATTGCCTGTTTACACATCCAGGCGACACGAGGCAACATTAGCATTCATTTGGACTCTTGTTTCTGGCCACTTGACAAATGTAAATCCAATATTCACTCTCCTTTTAGCTCTGTTTTGTGCAAAAACCGGGTTGCCAAGATCAGTGAGACTGAACCAAAACAGCAAAGTTGCAGCTGTAAAACCAAAACAAAGATGCTAAAACGCAACGTGAAACTCCAGAGTTGGGTGATAATTATCGGCGTTTTTGTTACTACAAGCGACACCTTTCACATTACACACATACATAGTCATATCTGATCCGATGTTCATATAAAAATATTGATTAGTGCAGCTTTAAAGATTCCTTGTTACAGTTGAACTCAACTTTTTCATCTTCTTTTAACAGATGCATGGATGGATATTTACCAGTCTGCAATGCTTCATACCAAAGACGTGAGAAGTTTAGGTGTGCTAACTTTTGATTTGTCACTTCCTGTTGGAGAAGTAACTTTAACCATCAACAAAATTTATTTTTTGGGTGCTTGTGACAAATCGACAGCTTCAGTTGGGTTTTTGACATAAAAATCTTGCTTGATGCAGCTTTAAAGCTGGAACATAATGTATAGCTCTAAGCGTGAAGTCGTAGTTAGATGACAGGTTTTTTGGGGTGGAAAACAAATTAGTAGCAGAAGTGTGAATATGAACAGAAGTGAGCTGCCTTGCAGTCGCACTAATGATGATGTGGGAGCTCGTGTGCTTTCTGCATTCACTCTCTGCAGCCTGGCTTGATTTCAGTGAAAGTGACAGAAACCAATTTCTGCATTTTAAAAGAGCTCGGTATTGCTTCAACGCTCAAAACAGACGACAAGTATGAAAAATAAATGCTGGATTAAACCAGTTAGGGTTACAATGTAGTCTACAGTAGTCACATTATAGGCTGTTTTTGCTTCTGAAAGCAATAGGCCTGTTTAACCATGTCTGTGGATATATTGTATTTTCTATAAATAAATAAATGTGCGACCTAAACCCTCAAAGTTATTCATTGTTGAAACGATTAGGGTTGTTTTGTTTTATTCTCTCCATTGAAACCTTCTAGTAGCCCCAAGGGGACACGTGGGTTCATCTTGAAAACCTCCCCACCCTCCCTGCCCCAGATTCATCTTTTCCATCTTCATCATTTGATTATCCGTGGAAGCTGTAAAAACGTTCAACTTCCATCTCTCGTTCGCTGCAATAAGACACACACGGCAGAGTGGGATAGAGTGGGATAGATTTAAAGGTTGAAATTAAAGTTCAACCTCGACATACTGTGGGATCATGCTATTTCGTGCACAATATAATGCAATCTATGGTAACAGCCCTGCAACTGATTCTACCTTCATGAAGCTTTGATTTTTCATTTTTGGCTGAAACTGTGCCTGAGAGGTGTTAGGGTAGTTTTTTAAGGCTGTAGATTGTGGTCTTGCTATAGTGGATTCATTGCATTCATTACATTACACAGGTGTTCCTGTTATTTTGTCCATGCCCCGTAACTGTCCTTAACTCATGTTTTCTATATTCAGTTTGTTTTTTGAACCTTTTAAAACTGTCAAAGGGACTGACTCTGTGTCCCTGAATATACTGTATGTATGAGTAAACACACTTGTGCAGCTGTGATGAGGCTCTTTTTTAAATGGTCCAGTTTTCCCCACAGATGTAATGTGTCTACAGCATGGAAAATTCCATCTGATGTAATTTTTCTGGTTTTCAACTGAATTCTGCACCATGATGTCGCCCCTGTGTAAATTAATGGGTACAGTTTGGTTTTAAGTGTTGGGGATTTGTCTTCCCACTGGGACAAATCTGCTAAAAATGTATGTGCTCATGGTACGAAAGTGTCTAATTTATGTTTAAATGTTTTATTAAATGTTTTATCTCAGATCGCTGATCTCCCTTAAGTCTGCCTTTAACACGATCACTTCTTCAGAGCTGTCTATGTTTTTATTTTCTAGCGATTCGAACATATTTGATGGAAACATGCCATGAAATATGATCATGAAGGTTCTTAAAGTAAGATATGTACGCTAAGCTACAGCGTAGTAATAATAGGCGAAACATTTATGCTTTCCCTATTACTAGCACTATTACTGTAGGTCCAGTTGCACAGGCTGAGTGCTGCCAAGCTAAAGGAGGTCTGTTCCCCATATGGCAGTTCCTGGGCTGGGCTGATGGCCCCAGGAATTTGAATTTCAAATGCCACTAAATCCTGAGGGACGAGCTCAGCTTTGGGGTGAGCGGCCAGGTGGAAATGAGATGCCAAACACGGAGGATGATGGGAGAGGTGAGGATGGTTACTCATATCACACCACAACACCACAACTTCCACAAAGCGATTATACCCAATACACAAATACTGAAAATACACAAATTTCGGACTATAAAAAATCTCCTAGTTCACCTTTTTGAGGAGTATTTCAGTTGTTCAAGCTTGAGATTTGCCATCATATTCTCCTTCCATTTAGAGTGTAGAGTTGGCTCTGCAGATTTCCATTGAATCAAATCAAATCTACTCCAAATATTGCAATTTCTGGGTCTGGTCATATCAGGTCATAACAAAATCAGTCGACTTTCAAAGCTACATTTTACTCCAACTCCTTCTTTAATAATATATAATGCAAAAAGGAATAGACCGATAGATGAAGTAAAGAATCAAATAAAATATAATAATTCTGAGTCCGATTTTCCAACATTTTACTTTGGAATCACTTCAGAAAATATCCCCACAGTTAAACTCACATTACAACCATGCAGCACAACATAACTGCAGTGCAGTTTATTTCAGGATTCGTACAAAGTCTTGAAAGTTTGGAAAATGCTTAATTTTATTCCTTATGTTTTCAAGGATATGAATATGCTTGAATTTTAATATACTCCTTGAAAAATGCTTGATTTTTTCAACACAATCTGGTGTTTTATCATCGACACAATCACGTAAACCATACCATCATGTAAACCAAAAATCTTTTCATATTTGAAATGAAACGATCCCGTCGTCATATTTGTTTGTTGTCTCCTGGCATTTAAAGTGACAATTTAGATGTAATGATAAAGGCTTCGAGAGTCTGGAAAATGTTGGTTTAGGTACCTTTAAAGTGCTTGAAAAGTGCTGGAATTTTTCTCTGAAAAAGCTGAACGAACCCTGTTATTTCCTCCAATATCCGACAGATTCAGCAGGCATTTTCCAGAAAAACTCAAGCGAGAGTATAGCCCTCTGCAGGGTTAAATGTGGCCAGTCTGGCTGCTGTTACTTTCCAGGAAGTGGAGTGAGTGTTATATAACCTAAATGTTTTGTGCACAGAGTGTGTTTGTCGGGTTATTCTTCAGGGGATTGCTGCCAAAAGTTGTCTGTACTACAAAAGCTGATGCTAAATGAACTATTCTCACTCCAAATGAGCCATCAACCGTTTAAAAAAGAGACACGTGCTGTTCGTAATAAATGGGAGCACAAAACATTCAAGCGAGTAAGTTAGATAATATCATCTAAAAAGCACAGATATTAAATGATAACATCCAATGATAGCAGATAATTTCCTTACCCCCAAGACCAGGCCGCAGACGGTTGTCATATCCATCCAGCAGGCTGTCCAGGATCCGTGTGAACAGGGTGATATTGGTTTTAAAGGCATCAGATGTGGCATCGGCATTCACTGACCTAGTCGACGGACACACAATAACAACATGACCAGCTAAGGGACACTTCAACTAACAGGAATCTGATTACATTTAAAATGTATTTAGACTCAGAGGCCTGACTTATGAAAATGGGGTCATTTTTTATCTGGCAGACTTCATACGTGCCCACACAGACACACACATACACTTTGTTTCTCATCCACATGGATGACCCAGTTCAAGGCAGAACATTTGTGAGCCATCAGATGTTGGAGCCAAAACACAACTGAATATGCAAATGTAATCAGAGCTAGAGATTCATGGTAAATAAACTGAGATAACGTCCTACATTAAAGCTCGACATAATCACCACTGTGGACAGCTCTGGTGTAACAGCCTCAGGTTATGGGCATATTTTACTTTAAGCAGGGAAAGGGAATGTATATACAATATTAATCATTTATTTGTATTTTCTGTTTGTACCATATTCTTCTAATTAACATCAGTGAAAGTGTTGGATTAATGTAGCCTATTTACTTGTGTTATAACCTAATATACAAGGAATATTTTATTTCTTATTTTTAAATATGTTCTCTAGCAACAGTACATTGCCACATTTTAAACCACACCAACATCAGAACAGCAAACATATTTATAAGCTCTGTTAGTATTGCGTCAGAAAGAGCATAAATTAAAAGATCATCAAACCTGCGTTAGCATGTGTAGGAAACCTTAGGTGGAGGAAATGATAACTTAAACGTTCACATTTATCAATAAACCTAGATTAGTTATTTTTATTGTTTCGCGTTAACATTAGCCTGATAGTTTTCAAGGCTTGCTTGGTAGTTAGCTAGTAGCCAGCTTGTAACGTCATCTTAAAAAAAGCGAGTTGCACTATGATTTTCTGAAGAAGACATTTTCCTAATTGTATCAGCTCGTACATAACCATTACAGATACTGATATGCATTTTTGTAAGTGTTAATTATGCTGCGTTCATGTCGTGGTGGAACAATACAGTATCTCGCACTACAGAGTTGTCAACAAACCGGAGGCAAAATGGCTGCAAAGCTACAATTGCTGGCAATTACATCTAAAAAATGATTTAATTTTAACCAATACAATCATTTCAGCTAATTCAAGAACAGCAACATGCTGTTTGTATCTGTTTTTACTTGTTAGCAAACTGCTAGGCTGCAAATATGATGTGCTGTAGCTATACATTTTGACTTGTCTTAGTTAATAAAGCACACGTGTTACTAATAACATTAATGATGGCTCTGTCCTATTCAAGTGTTCCAGTTTGTGACAGTTAGCTAAGCAGAATTCAGCCATAAATAATTTTGTTATTTACACCTGTGACATGTCAAAAGGCCTTCAGCCAAGCAGAATCTATACGTCGGTGGGGACATAATGGAGCCTCCAGAGAGATTCAGAGGCCTTTTATTTAAATTGCCTCTCATGCTTCTGGCTTTTTACTGTCCTCTAGTAGTGTGAGCACTCAAATGACCTAAACTGTCGCTCCCAATATCAAAAGACACCTTTACACCTGATGTGATGATGTGGCTGCCTGGCCTTTGTAAAAAAAAAAAAAGAAGGTTCAAAGACACATTTTGAGACACTTCAATTTAACACAAATTATTTAATTGGGTTTTTTTAAAGACCATTTATTGCTAGTGTATTCTCCTTTAAAAAAAGGGCATTTCATGGTTGATATTGGCTATTATCCTAAATTAGAACAGGCTATTAAAACAACAATTAATGCAATATCTTTGTTGATGTCTTCTTTCATAGATGGAATAATAAAACTATAAAAAGCTGGTCTATGGAATTTGTAACATCAAATAACCTTGGAAGCCAGTATGAATTGTTCAGGCCTACATTAGAAATTGTACTTCAACTGCAGTGGGCTACATTTTCAACAAGGCACGATAATTACACACATGCCCTCCGGGTTATTTTTACTGTCAGACCGAGGATACTGAAGGAGGTAAGCTGCCTCCCCTCCTACTCCTGCGCATCGTGTGTCCACTGATAATGAGTCCAGCATGATAAAAACTTGATAAAGAGAGACCTCCGTCCCCAGAGACACAGTAGTGAGTGATCCTCGGCCTACAGCTCGTGTCATCGCTTCAAGGCGTCTGCCATTCAAAAGACTCACCTGGTTTTCCAGAGAGCTGCGAGCGCCAGCAGGCAGATGAGTAGAGACGCGCTCTCTCTGCTCCACATGGCTGCTTCAGCACCTAGACTACACACAGCAGGACAGCCGCTGTAATGAATGGAGGCTCAATTTAACCGGATTGACATGCCAGTGGAGACCTAAAGCTACAGTCATTATATCCATCATCTGTTTCTGGGTATTCCCTTTAGCACGCGGGAAGGAAAACAATAGAAGAAGAAGAAGAAGAAGCAGAGACAGCAACTGAGCAATTAGTATTCACTGACACATCCCACGCCTCCACTCACTGAACATTACTGTTACCAAAAATATTGGATCAAGTCAGTACACCGATTTGAAGCTGTATCACAAAAAAAAAATCCATAAATGCAGAAAATAACCGATAATATTAGAGAAAATGTGTCAGAGAGATCAAGCTCCTCTCCCACGCTTTCCAGCATCTCCTCGGATAACAAATAATAATAAAATAAATGTTTCCTTTGTTTATGAGGGAGGGAAAAAAAATTATTTTTTTTTAAAAAAAGACTCACCTCAAGTGCAGAAAGTACCTGCTGCAGCTGGAATCGTCGAAGACGCAAGAAAGTTAAAGACAAATCACCGCTGTCTCCTGTTTTGATGAGACTGAATGAGTGCAAGTCAGTCATGAGAACAAAGCTGATATATCATAGTCCCAGGCAGCAATGCAATGCATGGGCTTTCATAGTGTCCCCAGAAATTAAAATAAAAAATAAAAAATTATAACAATGAGATGGAGAGAAATTAAATGAAAGCGAGAAAAAAAAATAAAAATAAAAACAAGCAGTTGTGGGAGCTGATCCTGGCTTCAAATTGCCCTGTTCGGTCCCCCCCCCCTCAGCTGGTAAAAAGCTCGATGTGAATCGTGATAAGCAAGAAGCACATCTCAGTCTCCCTCATCTCCACACAAAAACTACAAAGGCTGAGGAGGACACACACTGGGTCCTAAAGACAGTTTGGTATGCACTGAGCCTCCCTCCTGCAGACGACAGTCAATACACAGACCATTATTGATTATGCAAAACAGGCAGGCTTCAGTTGCATTGCTGTTTAAATGGAAATTACATATGGGTTCGACCATTTTGGGGTGATGTGTGTGTCAGTACTCACCAGAGCCTTGATTTTCTTAAAATTTTCAGGTTTATACAATAAAAAAAAAATGAAGTGTTTAATCCGGACCTGTATATTTACTGGAATGGAAGCGCCTTTGACACAGCAATTAGACCATAGGACACTAACGATCTCCCCTGAAATATTGATTAATGACTTTGTTTAGTGGATAAGCAGCACCTTACAGCAGGCTGATCAACATCTCTTTAATGGTAAAAAGAAAAAACCAGACTGACTAAAAATTAAGGATTAATTAACTGATTTTCTTTTTAATTGCATATTCTTAGTGAACTTGTTTCATGAACTATGGTCACTCTGCACACGGCTGTACCAATATCTGAAATGTAAAGAAACGGCAAATATTGATCTCATAGTCAGTATCACAAGATTTCAGTCTAAACATAAATTGGATTTGATAAAAGGTGTCCTTCTTTGTTGTCTGTGTGTGTGTGTGTGTGTGTGTGTGTGTGTGTGTGTGGGAGACAGAGACAAAGGACAGCCCTCTTGACACTTCTGTTGTTGCTAGGACGGTGTATTGTGGTAGAAATTCCCAACCTTTTCAAACATTTATTGTAGTTACAGTGTTTACAGCATGCAGGCCTCAAATCAGAAGCTCACAAATAAAATGAATCAAAAATAAAAACCATCATTATAACTCACAATGGTTTCCATAGAACTGCTTTGCTTATGAATTGTGCCGCATCTTCTGTGTCGACCTCTGGGAGCTGTTCTTTCAGCACCACATACTGTCAAAAGTCCATCTAACATGGAACTACTTTTTCTGTGGGTAGCAATGCTGTCTTTTAATGATGCATTTCGAATCCTGTTTAAGCTGCCAAGATGGATAAGTGCAAGTCATATGTTTGTCACAAGTAATGTTTAAACCTTGCAAGCAGTGTTGAGGAATTATATGTATAAATGTATGTGTTGGTTAATCCATTCGAAAAATGAAATCATAGCTGCTCTAATCAATGTTACACAAAGTGACATCGTCCTGTTTTTGGAAACAGTGGAACAAATGTCTTCATGTCTTTTAATCATTGTGGAAGTGTGTTTTTGTATTTTATCTGTATGTTTTCTGATATGTGTCTGAAATAAAGTTAATAATAATAATAATAATAATAATAATAATAATGCTTCTAAATGCAACGCTTAAAAGAAACCAGGGCGCAAAACACTGGTTGCACACAAATGTGACTGAAATAATGTGTATATTTATTTGTGTTTTCAATGAATACACAGAGAAACCAGTGAAGAAAAAAACAATAGGCACAAAAATTAGATAGATACACAATATTTATTATCATTCAGTGGCGTTTGGTTTCTCTGAATTACGGTAAGAGAGAGCTCAACTTAACAGAAGATGTGCATATGAATTCTTGCACAGAAAGGGAGTCATTTGTCATGTTTCAGCAACATCAGAATATGAAGTTAATGGCGACTCCTTTCACAACTGGATTTCAATCAGGAGAGACTTGAGTATGAGTGAAAAAATATTTATTGACACGTGCATAATAAAGATGAGAAATGTGAGTTTTTGGCAATTAGACCCCATCGTGGCGTCATCATAATGTTTTAAGGGGGATAGAGATGATGAGCTCGACACGGACGCTGAATGTGGTGAACTGGAGGTGAACGGGGCGGAGGAGGGTCGCAACGAATCTGCACTGAAATGACAGCTGACAGCAAGCGAGAGGAGAACAGATTTAAAGTTTGACAGCTGCAATATGATTGGCTGATGGAGATCGCAGTGAAATCTGGTTGGATAAGTGAGAGCGTAAACGGCTATAATCAGCTGATTAACCGAAGCAGGAAGAGAGAGAGAGAGAGGGATGTAAATGAATGAGGCATAAAGATTGTCTTCCTGATTGAACTTCTGCTGAGCTTCATTACCAACTGGGCAAAATGGGCAACCACTTCGAGGCCCCAGACTCCCAGGAACCCCAAAAACCCACATTGTCACTGCATGTCACTTAGTTAGGGTAATTTGTTGGGATTTTTTGTAATTTGTAGAGGGGTCCTGTGTGAACATAACATTCATTATTTGGGTTTACATTGTGCTGCGATGGTGCATATGTCTAAATAATTGGTGTCAGGCGGGATTAGTAGGGGCCCAGCAGCAAACTTTTGCCCCAGAGCCTCTCAATAGGTTAATCCATCCATGAGTCCTTGGAGTGTATAAACTACAGCTGTGTTAAATAAAAACAAATAATCGAATAGACATTTCAGATTGTGTTTGAGGTCCAAATAAGCAGCATATGAATGACATATAAATTGAAAGTTGATGTTTGTGCTGCATCAACATACAGTCTGCGTACGTCAGGTAACTGTGGCGGAGCATTAACACACACACACACATGCAGAGATCAAAACAAACCCCTGGATCTCAGGGGTCGGACCATTATCAAGCAGTCGCTGCCTCCCTTGGCTATACTTCAGACTAGAAGGCTGTGCCATTGATTTCTGCTCTAATCCATACATGTGACAGGTGATCGATGAGGCGGGTCATCTTAATAACGGTGGCCCTCGGGCCTGTGATCAAGTCCAACAAGGCAGACAGGTAGGAAACAGCTGAGGAAAAGCAAGAGTATCAAGGACAAACAACAACAAAATCTTACTCTCTTAAATATTTTATCCTATTAAACTATGTGTGCATGTTTTGGTTTTTCTTTAAACTCGGGTTTTACTTGCGCTGCTCGCCTCTGTGTTACACGCTCTGACAGCGCGTTGCTTATTGCAAGATGTTGCATCACACTCAGCCTACTGCCAGGCCTGAGTGTGTCCCACTTGGGCACAATGAGTGACAATGCATATTGATCAGGTCCATGTAGAGGAAGGTAGTTATAGGTAGTAAATCTTTTATTAAAACAAAAATGTACCCCTTTTTACATCACTGTGACCCCCGGTTTTACGTGCTTTAGGATCAGGGGCGTTGTTGGAAAATGATGATGTGGAGGGGAAAGATCTTAAAAGTTAGCATGTTAAAATACACATTTATCCTGCCAATACTTTGATTTAAGTCACATGCTAATTATGAATAGTGCAATTAATATGATTAATGGAGGGCTGAGTAAACCCAGTCTGTCCTTTCTGTGGTAACAGACTTGCTCGTTAACCCTTTGTTTGATTTTACAGCCACTAGCTTCCAATAGACAGATTACCTGTAAACAGCAAGAATACCAAGGGAGCAATACAAATGCAGATTCAGACAGGCAGGGATTGACTGATGTGCTTTCAGCCTGTGGGGGAGCAGCGCAATAATGACCTGACCAGAAAAGTGTGTTGCTGCTGCTGCGGCTGCTGCTGCTGCTGCTGCGGTGCGTTTTAACAAGCTGATTAAATTATTTTCCTTGTCAGAATAACTATGAAATGAATATGTGCATCTAAATATAGTCAATAACTCATAGTTGCTGTATGAGCAAAATAAATAGCTTGTTGTAGAGTAGAATCAACTACAACAGAATAAAATGCTTAATAGCCATGTGAGGTGATATGACTCACGCACATGCACAAATATCCATTCAAACGCACACATTTACACACACACACACACACACATTTACACACACACACACACACACACACACACACACACACACACACACACACACACAAACACACACACAGTGTCCTCTGCTGGAGAGACTCAGTAACTCACTCCACATAGATTTGAAAACAGAAGTGACTGCTTCAGCATAAAAGAGCATTTCCATCACCAGATTTGATTTTCTGCTTAACATAATATCGAGTGTGCTGCCTTTGATATATGATCCTGATATTAGAGTACAGCACAGGGTGGTTGTTGACTCCACTGACATTTTGGTGGAGAAAAATACCTGAGCCAGTCATGCAGCGTGTTGCGAGTCGATTCACCGGGCAATGCTGGAAATGCTAAACCATTCTCAGGCCCGTTACCTCGGCAACAAGCCATGCATGGCAGAAGAAAGATGTTGAGAGAGAAAAAAGATGAGGAGCCCATCGAGGGGCTCTGACACTCTTAAAGTGATAGGTCGCCCTCAAAAAATAACAAAAATCCTTTGTCAAATTGCACCGGCTCTATCCACAGCACACCCTCAGAGTTACATGGTGATGTTAAATAATGCAGCTGCCCTCCCTGCAGAGCTATCATTAACCAACGTGTCCCCCCTCATCTATCATTCTTCACACTAAAGGCTCAGTTGACTTACAGTGCTCTCCCCTGAGGTGCTGTACGCCTTCTAAGGTGACCTCAATTCAACATGTCAAATAAAATATTCATATTTTGAGTGTAATGTCAATCAGTACATATGGAGAGGAGCAAAATATCCTGGCATAGCAGGAAAGCACAGGTGGAGCTAACAACCTTTAACGATGGCTCTGTTAGGCTACATTTTAGTGTGCAAACTAGTCAACGTGATGGCGCCCCATTCATTTCAATGAAACTCCCAAGTTTTACGGGCTTCCTCAGGTTTTTGTGGCGTCGAGTGCTCTAGCTGAGCTGACTGACCTCCTGTTGGCTCCCCGAATGGCATTAGATAAATTATAAACCCTGCTCTTCGAGACTTTTCTAATTTCATTGGACTGAACTGATTTCAAATTCTGCTAATGGGTGTGTGTGTGTGTGTGTGTGACAGATGTATTCATTGCTTTACAGCCATCTCTTTTGTAATGACTGTGTATGGGGAAAAAAGCAGCCATTTTTCAATTCTGTCTTAAAACAATAGTCAGGTGCCCATCTGAACACTGAAAGAGATTTTGCTTGCTGTAATCATGCCTCCCATTAAAAGATCCCGTCCGAATGCACAATGTAAGTGATGGGGGACAAAATCCACAGTCCTCATTTTTGGGTAAAAACATAAAGTTTATCTGGAGTTAATATGAAGCTTCAGCAGTCTGAGTTAGTCAAATCAAAGTTGCAGTCTTTTTAGTATCAATTCCCTTTTTCCACAAAAATATTCTCTAATTCTGACATTGACATGACATTGTTTATATATAAATATATAAAGGTCAGAGTTTTCTTTTAGAATACTGCTTTTAAGGTAAGTTAAATTTTGTCTATTTGTGACCAGACTAGGGATTTCTTGAAGAACATTTTAGAGGAGTAGAGGAGAGAAATATCACACTCAACCAAAGACAGAAAGAAAGCTGGGGTGAATATTTTTGAGTGTGCAATCAATTTGGAGAATATATTGAGGAATCTGCAAGAATATGCCGTGTTGATGTTTCAGTTTATGGAGAAGCTAAAGAGAATCCTCTGTGAAAGCATCAATAAGTAACAAAAACAAATGGCCAATAAAAATAATTTTGAAAGTTACTGTAGAGAAATATCTAATAAAAACCATCTCAAAGGAACATACACTGCTTGTTAACTCCATAGATTTTAAATTTAAATGTAAGTTTTTTAAAATTATTTCTAAGGACATGGAATAAAAACCATAAAAGCATTAAGATAAAAGGGTACAGGTACATCTCAACGGGAGTGCAATAAATTATTTGAGTATGTTCCCCAAAACAAATTCAGGAAATTGGTGCCACTCTAATAAAAAAAAAGAAATAACCTCATGTCTTGACCATTTTGTTGAATTTCATTTTCAGCTAATGGACTGAAAAAACTGTTGTGTGTTTTGGTACAAAGCCTTCATCGGAGCATGTACAACAGCAGTGAGCACTCTTTTTAAAGGACACATCACAGAGTCAACAGGAAAACAATTTCACCTGCGAGAAGAGCCACAAGACACGAATGAAAAATGAAGTTCAAAATTTACTTTTGTGGGACTTTTGTTTTGAAATCCACCCCCAACAAACTGATATCCTCCGAAATGACACCTGACAGTTGAACGAACACTTCACTCTAAATGAATAAATGTTAATAAATGTCCTGTATAGTTCTGTGAAGACAGTCCCAAAATGTTAATGAATGTGTTGTATAGGCAGGCAGTTGGCATCCATGACGTTGCATTACTGCCACCTGCAGGTGACCCCTGGCTACAGGGCTACAAATACACAAATCACTCAGCTCTTATAAATTGTGAGCGACAAAACAGCATTTGAGACTCGTAGCAGCAGATTCGAGCAGTTGTAGTTACTGACTTGTGTTTGTGATAGAAATATATCCAAGAAAAAATATATATATTTGTGAGAAAATATTCTACAGGTGTGCAACTCTCATTGCGTGAATTCACATACTGATTTGCAGATGTGCAAATTTTGTTCATGACTTCACATTGTTTGATACGGGTGTGTGAATGTGTTTTGCACCATATTCACTGCAGCAACTGTAGCAAAAGTGTGAGCAGATGATTCGTAGCAGAGGATTTGTGCACCTGCAATGAAGAATTTGAGAAGGTGTAACTGCTGTGTTGTGTTTGTGGGAGAGAAACAAATTCTACAGGTATGCTGCTTTGTAAAGCATTTTTCTCTGTGAGCAAATTTACTGTGTGACTATTTTCTACAACTACAAATTCCACTGCCACAGGTGCTCAGCTGTTTTGCTCCAATAATACTTTCATAAAGGAGTTTTCTGCAGTGACTGTTGCTAATTTCCCTCAGGTTACCAAGGAAACTACACCGAGTGCAAGTTTTGCTGGTCATATTGCATCTGCCATCTTCAGCTCCAGAGTTTCTACAGTAATTCCCTTTTTATCCTCGGCTAAATTTAACTGCCGAACCAGTGTACGAACAACAGAGAGCTAAACCGTGGGCTGTCACACCTGGTTCCTACAGCACGCGCTCACATGCTGGAAAAACATCTGAGAACCACAACACAGAAGAGGAAGAGAAACTGAAAAAATGACAGAGATTTATATTTATGTTTTTGTAGATATGGGACCTGTTGGTGGGCAGTTTTATACTACAACGCTGAAAAAAAAGCAGTATTGTTTGGCGTGAATAACCAAACCTGCTTACAAGAGTATGGGTGTACTTTCCTTTATGAACGGTATGGAAAGAAATGAGAACCAGCACATCTTCCAGCGGCCCAAAGTGATTATGCACATAGAAGTATTTACATGTTGTGGGCTGTACCACAGTGCATATTGACTCACAGTTCATTTTGGGGGGAAAATGACTTGCATGATACCAACTAAAATATACTGAGGAGAAAGCCTGAAATTGAGGCAGCTGTGACAGAATGCAGACTCTCTGTCTCTTTGTTCAGAAGCTTATTCTAGAAAAACTGGTGTCAACTTTTGAATTTTACTTAATCTAACAGTATGAACAGGACTGTAGCTAACACTGAAGACACTGAGGTCATGTCTTCTGTATTATTTCTGGAAATTCTGGGGTTTTAATGAACTTTTGATACTTGACACATATAACTGAACAGTTATCGAAGAAATAAAATTGAAAATATCTGCTGTATTTCTACAGCACTGGCTAACATTTACTGTTTATAGAGCACTTTAACAATTAAGGTGATGATGATGAATAGTAGTAGTAGTATACATAGTACAATAGGTGAATAGGTGTAGCAGCACGTAACAGCGTCTCATATTTCTGCTGCTCTGTTCAGTCCATCAGCACAGAGGTGTGCAGTATATTTCCAGTTGCTGCTGTAAAGTCCAAACAGCCACTAGATGGCACAGAGAGTTTAACACACATTCATTGTGTTCTGTGCTTACAAATCAGTGAGCACCTGCATCAGTGAATGATAAAATAAATTGATTCATAAAGAAAACTGTTGTTGTTTTTGAGACCACTGTTGATTGAGCAAGAGGGAAACAACCTATGATTGTTAAGTGGCCATGTTAGCTGTGTGCACATACTGTATGTAGCCCCTTTAATGTCTAACCTCTGAATTTTAGAATATATCTTGTTCACAGGCTCAAGCCTGGAGCCGCCTTTCATGCTAACGCTAACACCACCTGAGTCAGGCGTTTTTAAAATGTATTTCCTGTTAACTCAGTCAACATCTGCACTTGTTCTTCCTTACGCAAGCTTATCAGATTAGCCCTTTATCTAGCCTGCATGCTTTTAGCTAAATGCAGCTAGCAGCTTATCTGACGGCCAGTAAAAGGTTTAATGTAATCACTATATCATGACACGGAGCTTCCAGCAGTCCCAGTTACAGACAGCGTGGCTAGTTTCCTGCTGAGACACTGTGAATGTCAAGGTGTCAACTTTAAAGCTGAACTAATCAATACATTTATGTAAACAATGTGCCAAATGGCTATGTGTAATGTGAAAGGTGTTGTTTGAAGTAATGAAACCACAGAGAATTATTATTAACACTGCAGTTTCCCTCAGGTATATGGAGCATTTTAGCGTCTTTCGCTCATTGTTTTGGTTGCCTCTTACAGCTCTAATCAAACTGGTTTCCAGGCAGCTGTTGTCAGCTCTGATAAACCAACAGGTACACTACTTTGATAATAAGACTGAATTGTCAGTTTGTTTAACTTCATTCATTATTTACAATTTTAGTCACTGAACAAACCGGAGATGTTAGCAGTGATTTAGAGGTCTGCAACCAAGCTAACTGTACGCTAGCTGCCCCTGCACCAAACAGCAGAAACAGTTAGCGACTTGCAGGTGAACATCGTGGAGCATTTAGCAGCTAAAGAGCCAGATATTTCCCTCAGGAGTTGGTGGAGACCAAATCAGAGAAAATGGCAGAATGAATATTGGATGTACGCTGCCATGTTAGACAGACACACAACTCCAAATGAATGCTAATGTCGGCTATATGTGTAAATAAGCAACTGTTTGCTAACATGTTAGCCATATCAACTTTATAAGGTGATAATACAGTAGGTCAGAATTGTGTTTACAGGTTGTTCTGCTACCACCAAGTCGACGAAAAATAAATTAACACCACTTTAAGTGCAAATAAGCTAGTCCTGGTAAATGTCCACCACTATAATTGTGCTTCTAGCTAATAGTCACCAACTTAGACTTTGACGTGCACACATGTGGTCTGTGTCTCCTGCTTGTGTCATATGTAGTATTTAGCACTGTACATTTGTGTCCAGTTCACCGAATGAAGTTACATCATGAAGCAGGGATTTGTCCAACATGTTTAATTGTGTTTCTTCAAAACAGTGCATTGGATAAGGACTAATAAATGAAACATTAGTTCAAAAAATATTTTTTTTCAGCATATCGACTGTAACAACTTGAGAGGATGACAAACAGTTCAAGTTGGAATAATGTACAGTTAGTACCATAGTTAGTTGTCACCTTTTGGATAAATTCAACGTGGCATCAATATACTAAGTACACAATACACATTTCAATTTCATTCAGGAAATGTTGCAGAAAATCAGAAGTTCTGCACTTTTGCTAAAATATTAGTACAACTCGAGGGTCTGTTAGTGTTTGATTATGTGTTAAATAATTATGTGTCTTAAATTCTTACATAATGGAAAAGCATTGTAATGAGTCCTTTGGTGCAGCTTTAGTTTATGTAAGGAAGCAATTTAAGGTTGTGTACATACTGTATGTCATGTTCTATGCTTTTGTTTACATTATTGCTGTCTTTGTGTGGCTTATCTAATACTCTAAATATTGCTTTAATTGGTGCTCCTACTATTGAGTATTATTATTGACTCCAGAAATCATTGCTCCACATCACCAGTGCAAACACGCACCAGCAGAAAATTGGAGAACTTTTAGGTGTGTGTAAATGTTGTAAATGTTCCTTCTTCACTGGGAAGTAACCCCCTAAAATGACTTGCACTTGTGCTAGAAAGTATAATACAAATTAGAATGCATTATCCTATTAACTACCAGGGGCCTACACGTTAATTATCTTGGCCTATGGCATTCAAAAAACTGGGTTAAGTGAGGTCTTATTACACATGAAACCATTCAGATACACACACCGCATGAAAAGTGTGCCAAAAAGAATATTAAAAAAGATCATTGTGAATTACAAAAAAAAGCCTCCAACTTTTTTTTTTTTTACATGTGACACACACAGTATCAGACATAAATGTAAGAATTGTGTAAATATGATAAAACAATTGCACAATCTGTTAGCAAAATGTATAATAAAAAATAAAAAAAATACCCCAGCATGTCTCTTAAAGCTGGAATGAAGATACCCGCAACAGGTTATAGGACACTGGTGATGAGCGTTCAGGGTTAAGTGTCTTTTAGCTCTTCCAAAACACAATAATACAATATGAAGACAGTTGAGGCCCATTTCTCTTGATGCTAAAGCTTCTGTGTTCACATCAAGAAACCCCAGATACTCACCCTAAACCAGTGACCCTTCCTCATAATTGGCAAGATTTAGCCTGGAGGATTCTCATCTATGAGGACAGATGAGTGATAAGAATAATAATATGGAGGGTAGACCTACATTATTACTGTGCTAATCTCTTGAGAGTAGCTCATGAACTGAGAAGAATGATTAGGCTCACGAAATATAACAATTCCTCATTTTGCTGGAGACCCTGAATCCCCCCACCCCAACACAATAAAATGCTATCCACAGATCTTTCACTTTAAAATGAAGGGAATTACCAAAACAAGATGCAAATCTGCCGTCTGATTCTGATCATCTGAAGCCACAGCATGTTGCTCCCTCTAGTGGTTCATCTCCCTCAGGATGTCAGACATGAAATGCTCTCTGTGCAATGTGATGCCATGGAGAGGTCATACCAACAGATACGTCTTAACACCACCAGGCATCAAGCCACGTGTTTAAGTGTAATCACACAATGTCCTTGGCTCCTTACTTCTCAGTTTGTAAGGCTGAATTGAATTATTTAGACCATTTATTTAGACATTTCAAGAATTTGGCAACATACAGTAAATTATTTGTTGTATGCAAAACTACAGTGACAACACATGATGTTTTTTCTGACATTACTGGATTAGTACTCTATTGACTGGACAGGAAAGTGTATAACCTTTTAGGCATATATTATATCACTCATTATGTCACTTACAGCACTGGATTTCAGAATGATCTCTTGCCCCTATATATAAGAATACACAGGCTTTATGAGGATGAGGAGTTACTGTATATTTCCATAAAACAAGGTGAGTCAGATCACCCTTACATCCAGTACATTTTGTCTCCTTAAATCCCACATGGCTTTGCTGTGTCAGCAGGAAACAAAGAACTTAAACACTTCTAATGTGAAGCAAACTTTTGAACCTCGAGAGCTAAAAAAAAAAAAAAAGCAAATGTCCTCTCAATGGTCTGTTTTAACACACTTTTGCCAGTGTGGGTATTTAGTTCATGTGAAGTAAATAGGGTTAATGGTTAACGTTTTGTTTTACTGCTATAATTCGGTGGGTTTTTTTGTAGACCCAATCATGTGTAATGCAATGCAAAATGGAAAAAGTGTCCTGAGCCTGCAGTGTGTTCTTTTTTTAGTACGTCAGAGAATCAACAGTTCTGGTAGTCAGTCAGCCGTACAAGAAAAGCAGATGCTGAATTAAACTCTCATCATCATGTTAATTAATATACCTGCATGGCAACAACAAGCAGGATAACTTTCTCTACTGTGGCATCCAACTCCTGCCTGTTCAAAATGAATATAAAGAGCACATCCTCAAAATATAAAAGGGTCAGTTGAGCCACTAGAGGGAGCGTTATGCCACGATTTACTTCAAAAGTGCTCTAAAACTACAATGAATGGCCCATTTTACCGAGGCATCTGCACTTTCCAGTTTGTGAAAAAGCTATTTTGATGCTGTTGAACTATTTAAACAGCTGAAATGACAATGATTAATAGAGAGCTTGATCTCAGGATGTGGTTGAACTTTCCACAAAGCTGCGCCGTGTCAGCTTTCAAAATGGCACAGTGAGATTGTGGAGCATCTTTAACTATCTGTCTGTCATCTAGAACAGCATGTTTGTCCCAAAAATAAAACACCAGAAAACCCACAACCTGGCGTTGGCAGCTCCATCAATCACGCGCAGATTTAGAGCAGCAGAATCACGCCACATAAACACTGAACATCAATCTGTTGTTGACAGAGTCCTCATTAGTACACGGATGTTCTGTGTTATATATATATTTTGTACACTGTTGTGAGAGACAGACAAAAAGATAGAGATAGAGAGAGAGAGACCAACAGGGAGGTAACAACGGCTAAATCAATTTCACACGACTGCGTTTAGGCGAGGTGAGTGGCAGCGGTGGGCATCTTGATCTGTCCATCAGCCTGCGTGTATCTCATCGCTGTGTGGCACCTCCTGTTAGACTAACTGATCAATGAGGGCCAACAACCACGACTACATGGATGATATGGCTATTAGAGCAAGAAACTAGGCACCTACTTACATCATGAATCCCCACACGCACCGTCTCCATATGACATCTCTATCTGCAGAGGTGTACAGTGGAGATGAACTCATCAACCGAATGTTTAACCTTCAACTTCTACAAACGGTCTCCACTGAATAATGGAGAAGAAAATTAGGCCATGAGGAAATGTATTCTATTTGTTGAGCATGATTTTTGTGATTCCTGTATCAAAGTTTACTAAGGATAATATCTTGTAAAGATTATGTAGATGTTTCAAGAGCTCTGTTCCTGATTGATGAGGGAATAGTTGAGGTGCATCTGTTGAGATGCCACAGACTCCAATTATTGACCAAAACTGTAATTTTGTGATGGTTTCTAGTCTTGGAAATGTCACTTTGTCCAGAGAAAGGACTCAATGACAATAAATCCCCTACTCCACCTCTACAAGTCAGTAACAGAACAGTTCTGACGTCATGTTGTGTGATATTTAGGTGATGACGTCCTTCACACAGTGAAAGATTCGATTATCAGCAAATCTCTTTCATTAAGTCTGAGGGTCACCAGAGAACAAAACTGTACAAGGTCGTGATCACACAGGAGGCTATTTCTCCGATATGGTCGAAGGTTTTCTGGGCTATTTTTACATCACTAGGAGGACAGTGCACTGAATGCATTGGGTGGAAAAAAAGTTTGATTCACAGCAGAAATGTGTCTGACTGTATTTCACGTCAACATGAGTTAAACAAAAAGTTTAACATGTTTGGGAAAAACTCTCATGTCTGTGCATAAAGCCAGCAGCTTGTTAGCTTAGCTTTGCATAAAGACTGGACACGGGGTTAAACACCTAGCCTGCTAGCTGACGTCCTGGAGTCTAATTAGTGAAGTTAATTAGTGTTGCTGGTAGGGGGACTTTGTTACCTTTGGAGAGAGCTAACCGACTACTGACTGTAGCCTTATATTTAGCGTACAGATGTGAGAGTGGTTTCGATCTTCTCATCTAACTCTCAGCAAGAAAGCAAAAAAAAATGCACCAAAAATATTAAACTATTTCTTAAACACGATCCAAACAGAAAGACCAGGGCTATGGGCAGTGCTGCACTCTTTTATTAGGATTTTTTCTTGCTGGTAATATAGTGTAGCTACAGTAAATCCCATTAACCTAACTCTAGCTGGCACAATTAACAGCGGCTGAATACATGACTGACAGCTGCACATCAGCTAACTCTGGGTTTGTGGGAAAAATAAAATTCGGTGGGCTGTTCTACTTTTAACAAGAAGGTACCCTTTCCTATCCCAGCCTTCAAAATGTGTCCGGCGTGATCGGGCTCCACTGCTTGGGCTGCCTCTGCTGACCTTATCCAGTTATTTCTCAGGTTCAACACCATGAAATGCAGTGAAATAATGCAATGTGTTAAAATTGAAAGGGTATAGAAACACCTGAAGCAGGCTCACATCTGTTGAACACAATCTAAGGAGGTGGATGACAGCAGTCTCTCCCCTGGAGCTGCTGAACAGTTCAGTCACATTCCTTTATTGTACATGCCAAAAACGCCCCTAAACAGACAACTCACTATTTTATTGCTGCAGTGATCTACTCATGAATGGCTGTACTTTCTGTTCCCTCTATTTGTTCATGCTATGACTGTATTTTAATCACTTGCACAATCGTTGTCTACTATTTGCCAACCCACTATGGCATGAAAGAAGCTTAAATCCTACTGTTACATGAATTAATAACTTGTCTTTACTACTTTCTGCCCGACTGATCCCCGAATTTCATCTTCAGTATTTCCAGATTAGTTAATCCATTTTGTATAAGAAAGATGCTTTGCATGTAGGTACTGTACAAGGGAGGCTTTTCAGGGCTCATCAGTCCTGGCCAAAGCTCCGCTCAGCCCGCTTTGAGGACTTTCATTCTGACCAAAACAAAAATCTATTTCATTTTAGTTTGGCCATCATTATTCCAGTATTCAGCAGTTATAGTTTTCCCCTGGAACCACTACCAGAGTCCCTTTGTGCTCTCAAATAATTTAACTTTGCATTATCTAGCCTGCTGGCACCAAAGCAACAAGTCTTAATATTCAAACTGAAGTACACTGTAATCATTAAATATAAATCCATTTATCCTAATAAATGTATATATTTACATAGCGTTGGTGCAGTTCATTTCAGGACGGTGGTGCACACATCCCAACATCTTGCCAGGTGCAGGGTACAAAAATAGGAAAATGAAAAAATCCCATGCTTTATCTTGACTGCAGGCCAAAAAGGATCATGAGGCAGTTGAAACCAACGAAGACCTTCACAGTCAGACAGAACACGATATAAAGAGGACAATAGCATATTCCAGTGTGCAGGTGTTCTTTCTTCTGTTGAGTCAGATATTTCTAATTTGGTTGATTTGTTCCCATGCTTGCTGAGGAGGACCTTCGGAAGAAAAATATAAATGTATTCTGAGTGTGTTCTCCAGAACATGGAAGTGCTTGGCGAGCACATCTGTTTGGCAAGAACAATAGTTTCCTCTTATTGTTTGCAACTACCATGATCCTTATTTACTTCCCATCTGTTGAAAGAATTGAGTCTTCACTCTTGTTGCCAGAGGAAAGGCTAGCCACCTTTAGCCACCACTGTGTCCTTTGATAAGTAAACCACCCAGTAGACCATATTAAAAGCCCCAAAGGACACTGGGAACAGGATCCGTGCATACTTGTCAATTTTGCTGGTTCCGCCCATACCAGCAGTGGTGGGCTGGGAGCACGGCGTCTGCTTTAGCTCCAGTTTGTTCCCCATCATCTGGATGCGCTCCAGCTTGGGCCCCAGCAGATGCTGCAGAGACGAGGCGCTGGTGTTCTGCTTGCATGGCGTCCCCGCCATCACGTCTGGTGTGGAAGCTGCAGCCTGGGGCGTACTCTTCACCAGCTGTGCAGAGGAGGAGGCCACGCTGAGCAGGCTCTCAGATTTGGGGCTGGATGGCGAGAGGGTGGAGGAGCTGCCGTTGGTTCCACTGGCTAATGGTCGTAGCCGTCTCGCTCTTCCCACTCCCGAAATGTTGGTGGTGGACTGGGCTCTCTGGTGTCTGCCGGGCTCTTGCTGGGAAATAAAATTCATCCGCTTTCTCAGATTACCGTTGGTATCGGGATTCTGCTGTAAAAGAGAAAAAAACAATAATGATACATCTATGTACTAGAGTTGTACTGATACAGAAGTTTACTTACTATATTGGCATTTTCTTAAAAACACTTCTATAATGGGAGTTCCTTGTATTTAAACTCATTAACATCTGGATTGTGAATATTTTACAGTGCAATATATAAATTTAATAATAAATAATGTTCACATTTCTCCTGTCTGCTTCACGTTTGAAAGCGTTTGCAGGCAAGGTAAAACTCACTTGCTCTTCCTTTCTGAAAAGCGGGCCGGGCAACATAAACATTGTCATATTGATCTGATTACAGTCCCCCTGACACAGATGGCCTTCATCTGGAAGCAGATGATACAGTATGTGCAATACAGATGTCACTTATTAAGGATTTCACTCATTTCACACAAGCTTAAGACAGAAAGTAGGTAGCAGTAGCATCAGGGCGGTAATGCAGTGTAGCGTCAAAGGAGCTTATCCTTTGAGAGTTTAAGTTTTCAAGCAGGGAGAGTGTGATGCTTGTAACCAAGGCATTTGCAGGAATAATCCACCCCCACCCCCTTCAAACTGAAAGGATCCAGTGTTATTGTGTCCCATGTGCAGCAGAGGAAGTGTGTGTGTGGATAGTGGGGTTTGCTTTACATCCTGGAAGAGCTGGAACCATCAACACACCCTGACCCTCATGCCAAGCCCTTTTGGTACAGGACCTGCTCTCGAGGAAAGGAGTATTAATTTTTTTCCCCCAGTGCCAGAGCCTGTCTGAAACCTATACAGATGTACCCCGGCTGCGTTGCCGTGGCAACCTACTAATCCACTGAAGTGCCGTTGTCACTATACTGCATTCAGGCATGATTACGCCACACTGGGATTTGGACTGGAGGGGGCAACTTAAAGTAGTTAGCGTAAAACTGACATATGCATTGCTGGGTTATGTCAGCTCCAATGATCAGTTAACAGTAGTCCTATATATTTAATGTCATCTCTTTAGAAGAACATAAAGTCTAAGAAATATGCACTTTTCCCCTCCTTTCACAGCCATCCCATCTGTAAAACTGTATTTATGCAGCACCATAAATACATTGCTACAGTTACATGAACTCTGATTTGTAACACATTCATCATATCTGACTAAGAGCTCCATAATAGCTTCATGGCATATTCATGAATTCTGATTCAATCCATATGTCAGCTACCATGATGTAATGCAATGTAATTTGTTTCAACTAATGATTCAGAAATAGGAGATCATGTCAATTTATTCATGTAGAATTTCAAAATAAAGGTTCCACAGCATCTCGTGATTAGCATTAAAAACATCTTTGTTGTGAAGGTGTTTTTCTCACTTTCACATTTTTTCTTCTCTAAGCCAGAGTGAACAAATGAGCTGCTAAATTTATGGCTTAACGAAGGCTACATTTGTACAAGATGATCTGGGGGTAACAGGTATGGAATTTTTTAAGTGTGTAATTTTATCGTCCCCCTCATTTAACAAGCAGCTGTTTGAACATGTCAATGTGTGGTCGACAGAACAATTCAGAGAATCTATTATAATTTTGGACATAATCAAACATAATTTGTGGGCGATATAAGAAAGCTAAAATATTGTGAATGACCATAAAATAGTGGTTGTGTGTGTCACCACCAATTTATTAAAGTCTAGCGCCCTGTTTGTTGTTTGATGTGGACCTGAGCTACATTTTCAGTGTAGTATGTTCAGATTTGTGGTGCTAAATTTATAAAGCTGTCACAGTCTTTTATTTCAACTCAATTCGACAGCTAGATACATGCAGGCTCTGGTGGTATATGTCTAAACTCACATCCTGGGATCAGATTTCTCCTGTTTTCTCTACATTTCAGATCCTCTTATGAGCGGGAGCACAGCTGACGATCCTCAGGCAGACCCACTCCTGGCCATCCTAAAGTCTAGGCTAAAGGCCAGATAGAGTAAGCACATAATAAGGCACCTGCTGCGTAAGTGCTCCTTGAAGTTAAGTGCTATCAGACTATTTGCCACGGACACTTTGAGGGAAAGAAAAAATCACCTGCAGGGCTTCTTCCGTGTCCTTGACCTTGACAGGCGTGGTTTGGGGCACCGGGGGACATTTGGCCGGCTTCTTTTTGGCCCGCTCGATCTGTGCGTTGGTGAAGTAGTTTACAGCAGCGAACTCAATGAGGGCAGAGAAGACGAAGGCGAAGCAGACAGCGATGAACCAGTCCATTGCAGTGGCGTATGAGACCTTGGGAAGGGAGTGGCGAGCGCTGATACTGAGTGTCGTCATGGTCAGGACAGTGGTGATGCCTTCAATGGTAACAAAAACAGAACAATATCAAACATATGAGCCTGCACCTAAGTGAGAGTTGGGACAAGATATAATTTATAATACAATTATTACAATTAAAACTAAATATTTATCTGCCTATGAAACTGCTGTTTTCCCCACAGATCAGCATGTATCAAACACCATCTCACTGCAGATCAGAATGAAACACCCTTCAAAGGGGGTTCTTCATGTCATTGCCAAATAGATTATGATAAAGATCATTTGCACAGTGTTCAATAACCCATGTACATTATGTTGGTCTCCATCAGCATATTTCATTAAATGAATGTAGGGGGATAATGAACCAATTACATTTGGCTCACTGAAATGGGAAACATGTACAAAATGAACCACAGTATTTACACCTATATTGATTAATTAATTTTAGACACTTGCACAACAAGCTGTAAACACAACATTGACATATTATCACCCTGATATGGCTATTGTGTTAGCAAACAATTGCCTTTTAGCTCTGTTTTGGTCTCTACCAACTCCTGAGGAAAATATTCAATTCAATTCAATTCAGTTTTATTTATATAGCGTCATATCATAACAAAGTTATCTCAGGGCATGTTTCCATAAAGAGCAGGTCTAGACCGACTCCTTATGTGTACTGAGACCCAACAATTCCCACCAACAGCAAGCGCAAGCAACAGTGGCAAGGAAAAACTCCCTTTTAACAGGCAGAAACCTCGAGCAGAACCAGGCTCAGGCAGCTAGATATTTCCCTCAGGAGTTAGTGTAGACCAAAACAGAGCTAAAGCGGGAGTGAACAGTGAGCTGAAAGTGAGCTTAAAGTAAGGTCTTTTCCGTCAGTGCAAGGGTGTTCGACTTCATGACATTACTGTAGTTACCTCCTGTCTTTTTTCTTGCCTTTTTCACTGGGATTCAGTCAAATGTACTTCATGGAGAAAAAAAAGCTGCTCCACCTGTTTAGGTTTAACTCAACCAATAGGATTATTTCTGCCTGCAGACAAGCTCTATCTCCAAATAATGTTTGTATAACTACAAGTCTGATCAAAAGACAATATGCCACCAAGAGCGTACAGCTGCCTAGAGTAGGCCTACATCTCCTCCTGCTCCACAGCAGCAACTGCAGACTCTCTAAATGTGGAAACAATGTAAGTAAAGGGAGTTTATACATCACTGAGCTAAAGGACACATTGAACTGAGAATCATACACAGAATAAAAATAAAACAAGACACCAATCTGCCCAGCACGCAACGTCACCTGTGGCTCCTACAATAACAGAAAGTTAAATTATAAGTCTGTAGCTCATCACTCATCCATGGTATTATTAACCAATACCAATAATGTGATTTGGAGAAAATCCCCTTTACGTTGGAGACCTGGAACAATCTGTGCTGCGGAGTCCTTGCTCAACATGAATTCATCCGCCTGCGCCTGGACGTGACCGCCATATAATTATCTGTCAATCAAAAGCAGCTGGATGACATTGATAGGTGAACTGCTGCTTGAGGCCACAAACTGAGGATGTATAAAGCTGCTTTCAACATAAGCAAAAACTGAGATGGTTGATAGATATACTGCAACTTTGCATATGTAAAAGCTTTCATGTATTCTTTTTCTTGTTCCCCAACTATCTAAATAAAAGCATTAGCTGAAAAAATCCACTTACTGTGGAACTAATGGTGTGAAAAGTGCAGTGCTGTACAGTATAATGAAATCAGAGCAATTATATGGAAGTCATCTTTTTAATGTATTTAAGCCAGATTTGGGCATTTGCATTTTTGTGGATTTTTTCAGAGTAAATAATTTCACTTTGACTCTGGTACCTTTTTGATTGAGCTGCTGAAGTTGAGCTACTCATCACTCAATTATATCTTTAGACCAACTGTTTCATTTTCACCTCCGCACAATAACAGGATTGCAGCCTGCAGGTGATATTTTGGTACTTTAGCTACTCCTAAAAATAGAAAAACAGATGCCGAATACCAGTTACAGTTTAAAGGATACACACAACTCAGATTTCTGCAAAGTTTGTAATATAAATAGTTCAATATTTTGGGAAATACACATATTCAATTTCTTTCCAAAAGTTAAGACAAGAAGATTTTTATGAATCTCCGTACTTGACGTTCAGACATGAGATTCTGTACGTCAGGTAAAGAGCAAGCGCTTAGCTTAGCATAAAGACTGGAGGCAGCATGAAACAACTACCCTAGCTCAATCCAAAGTTCAAAAATACATCTGCCGGCACCTCTAAACACCACTTTATCCAGCCGCCCAGAACGTCTGTGCGAAGTATCTCTGGATACAGTGGCAGCCTCACTGTGACGACACACTCTGGGAAGTCAATACGCTCGGCTTTTATTCGCATATATAATTAGCCTACAGCACGTAACTCTCCCCCAAACTGCAAATTGTTGTTTTTATATTACTGTTTGTGTACTGATTAACAACGTATGTTACTACAAGAGAGCCAGGGTAGCTGTTTCACCTTGTTTCCAGTCTTTATGCTAAGCTAAACTAATCGCCTCCCAGTTCCATTTACATACTTAATGCACAGATATGAGAGTGGCATCGATCTAAATTTCACAAGGAAAGTGAATAAGCATATTTCGTAAAATGTCCCTATAAAGTGCCAGGAGCTCATGCACCTCTACCATAGATTTTATATACGACATGAGAGCCAAAACATCTCGATAGCCCCCTGGTGGCTGGCTGCAGTATATGTCATAAACCCCGCCTCCTCCATGCTAGCAGAGGGGACATGGCCCTAACTGAAAAAGTACACATCAAATAAATTTTTCATTTTAGGTAGTTCTTATCACGCTGATGCTCAAGTGTTAATTTTTCTGATAAGTTGGGTTTTAATTAGTTATTTGATGCTATAAAAACGGGGTGTCACATCATGATTGACAGCTGTGAGTGTGCTTGTGATTGGTTCACCAGCGCAAGATGGCAGCGCCCGTATCCGGGATATTTTGGCTTCATTTTTGTACAGTAGGAGGAAGTGGAGATGCATCGTCCATCTTTATACACAGTCTGTGGTCTATACCATGGGTGAGTGGGAGTTAACCTTTGTGACCTCCTCTACCAGTAATGGCCGCACCTGCACACTCTCATTCCAGACAAACATTGCAGCAAACAATAACAGCCACGTTATGCCAAACCAATCACATGGTGCTTTGAATGAGCTTGTTGATGAAAATGTGTGTTTTACTCTGACCCCTCTATCTGAAGCCAAGAAGCTCCAACTCTAATCCTTCCTTCGCTCCTGTTGTTGTTCCACGCTCACAGCAGGACACTGTGGTTGAATCACTGAGGCAGGAAGTCAAAACAGAGTGTGGCTGCAGGGAGGAAGAGGAGACCACCCTCCTCCCTTCCCACCCCAACCTCACCCGCCACCGCCACACACGCACATTTAAACACAGCGGATAACAGCAGAAATCCGCTGCCTCAGAGGCTCGACTGATACAACAATGTGCTGCTGTGATGCTTCTGTCGTTCTGGACAGTTTGGGGCGGGAAGGCAGGGGATGTGCAGCTGGACTGTCAAATACACTGGTCACTGAAGGAGCATTGATCCCCCAGTGCTTTATTACCCTGCACGACACCGAGAGACATTTCTACTGAGGGTCACACGGTGTTTTTCTGCTCAGCAAAAACTCAAAACACAAACTGTACAGGCAACAGCAGAAACACACACTGTGTCAGATGCACACTGAATGGATACAGGTGACAGTGCAATGTGTGTGTGTCACCAGCAGAAAACCATTAGGGAGGTTGGTTGTTTGAAAACCAATAGTGATTCAGTATGCTGTCACAGATTGACTAAATGCCACTGCAAGCCAACAGCCTGTTATTATAATTAAAGGGGAAGTGCTGCAATCTTACACATCAGAGTCTGTTTGCAGACTGTTTGCACATGTTAAAAAAGTTGTATAAAGCCTTTTGTGGCTCCAGAGGGAGCTGCACAAAATCTGATAAACTGGTTGGTGGTGCTGAAGACCACGAGTTTGAAAATGAAAAATCTGGGGGTGTGGAGTTAGAAAGAAGTGATCTCGCCAGACCTCTGTAGCCTGCTCCTCATTTCAGCTTGAGGCTAGCGGCTCGAGGCTACATTAGCCGCTACTAGCATAACACACCTGAATATCTGACAGAACTGTCGGCAGTTGAGTTGCATTGTGGGTAAGGTAGGAGCCAGGTTTCGAAAAGGAAGAATGTGTGGAATAAAAAAGACTAAATCTATGGTTCAATTAATAGCAACCCAAACGTCCTCCTTATTAATCACTTGTAACTGATCTATAAAGCATTACTTAATGATTTACAGTATGAGCCATTAATTAAGCAATTAGTTATAAACATTAAATCCCTTTATAAATGGTGCCTTATTAGAAAGTGGTGTGTTTTCACTTAACAGAAATTAATTTAACAAGTCAAAAACCAACAATATTCAATAAATGATACTTATTTTTCACTAACAGAACACTTTAATTTTGTAACTGCACATACTAATGGCATTATGAACAGTCGGCATGTCACAAAGCTGTTCAAAGAATCATTCATCAACACTGACACTCATGTTCTTCTCTCTCTCCCATTAGTCATGGTGATAAACTAAAATTACCTCTTGAAAATGATGCTCCAAAACATAATCTATCAGAGCTACCTCCAAAATGGAGGACAAGTGTCAGTGCCATTATCACTGAATCAACATAAGTGGAGGATCACGGTCAACAAACTACCGGAGTGAGACGTCCCTTAATAATAAAACAACACCACCTCGCAACACTGGTCTAGTTTCAGCAGTTCTGTCTGTCGTCCTGACTCTCGTTCGACACACACTAATCAGTCTATTCTAGGACAGGGACCTAAACGTTGTGCCAGGGGAGCCAGGGAGACCGCAACTGGGTCACAGGCCAAAAACTGAAAGCAACTGATAATGGAGACATGATGGATAATACAACAACCTTGGAAAAAGTAATAAAATGCCAGATAAGGTAATAACATCACACTCTTCATAAGTAATAAAACTGATTTTAACTGTAACAACAGTTTTGAGTAAAACTGCAACAAATATTTAGAATAAAGTCAAGTTATTATTTTTGTTATTATCATCAATTGATGATTAACTAGAAATCCCTGGTTTGAAGCAAAACTGACTAAGTGATGTAATAACAATGCAGTGGGGTAAGATGGAGGAAGATTTATTGTCAAAGCATTTTTTGAGGTAACAATCTTTTTTTTTTGACACAAAAAATCCTTTTGTTGGTCCAGTAAGGAGATATATGTGAGGAATCATTAGTTTGAAGCAGAATACAGAACAGAATTTTCTGACTGATAAAGATAAAGATAAAAATCTCATCTGGGGTAAGACAGCCCCTAGCAGTTTGGAGCAAAATGCTCCGGGGGCATCTTCCTTCTTCTTTATATTTTTCTAGGTACTCAGATTTTTTTTTTCAATGGGTAAAAATTAATTAAAAAAAGACAGAAATACCATGATATCTGAAAAAAATAAGACATCATTATCATGTTTACATGGAAGAAAAGAAAATCCACTCATACTCTGATAAAGCTGCTAGCTTGTATGCTTACAGCAAAACCCAACTGCTAACCAGTGTTGGGCTAACGCTACTTATTTGAGAACTGTAATCATTGAAAAAGTATTACTTTATTAATTACTCAGCAAAACTAATTGCAGCAACAGGTTTACTACCATCAACAGCTAACATTAGCTTAGCCTCGTGAGTGCACAAAAGTCCCGACCTCAGCTGCAGTTCACTCACCCTCCCTCAGACTCTATCAAACGAGGAGAAAAGCAACTCCCGGCTATTTTACAGTCGTCTTGCTGCTGCTGCTAGCAGCAATACATTTAGTATTCAGATTAAAAAAAGTTTAGTCATAGCCTGTCATAGACCTCTGCTTAAAATGAAGAAATGGTGATGGCCTAAACCCTTAAAAGCTAAACCTCATTAAAGTCTTTTAAACACCCTTTTCAGTTAACTTAGACTTATTTTACTTTGTGTATATGAGAAATGGATTTTTAAAAAGCTCTTAGATTGTATTCATTATGTAAAATAAAAATCTGTAGACACCTAAAATCAAAATTATCCCCTGGGGCATCTCGCCTATAACAACTACTTTAAACACTCTCTCAGGGCATCTTTCCCCATTTCCCCGTTTCATTACAGTTTCAACCCATTTAGAGGGATATTTCTATTACATCTTGAGAAGATTTAGTATCATCCACTATTTGAGCCAAGACAATTTTTGTAGACCCAAATTTCTGGTCTTTGCTTGAGGCATCTTGGCTTAGAAGATGCATCAAAATTATTTTTCCTAATGCTGTCAGTTGTTCATTCTTGCATTTCAAACCAGTTTATCAAAAACGGCAGCTTTGTATATTCCCCATAATCACCTCACCCTGTAACATCACCTTGTTGTGCAGAGTGGAGAGACACTCCAGCTCTGATTGCTCTGTTGGCGTGCAGGCATCAAATAAATAAACAGAGAGCAGCTGTGCAGGATGAGGGATGTGTGAGGTCTACATACCGAAGACTGTGCGTGCTGGGACCGATTCTTTATTTATCCAGAAGGACACTTGGGAGAGGATTACTGTCATTATGCAGGGGATATATGTCTGAATCATGAAGTAGCCCATTTTACGTTTCAAGTGGAAGTAGACCGTCATCACCACATATTCACCTGGAGGATCAGCAGAAATGAATTAGTTTGATTAACACAGAATTTAAAGTTGCAGGCTGACAGATTTCAGTGAATGCAGCTTTAGACAGATGTCACATTTGATTCTATTTGATCATTTTTTCCCATACTCCTCCATATTTTAGTAACCCCGTTCATTTTCACCCAAACAGACACATGCCACCTGTTTGCAACTTTCTGCTGCTAAAATCTTTTTTTGACCTTTCAGTATTTATGAGAACCGAACAGCCGTCTGAAACTCATGATGTTTACATGATTGATTTCAAGAGGCTGGAGCTCCGAATCCTTCCAATATCTTCCACCTGCGCTGCATTTAAGCAGTATCTGTCCGGTCATTCATAAGAAAGTAGAGTGTACACCTGGCAAATCTACCAGGTTTGACATTGTACAATACACACAGACAGCTGAACATCTTCTCTTTCAATAAAAGAGAACAGATTTTACACTCTTATCTAAATAAGCCATTTTGCAGCCATTTAGCTTGAAAGCACCCACTATAATTCAATTGATGACTCAAAATGGTGAAAGGATGAGCAAGTCTCACCTGTGATGGACTTAATGGTTTCACTGGAGACCGTCTGGCCGATGAGATCATACTGAACGAGGCTGGAGGACTCGGGAGGGACCTCCACTGAATGCTGAGGCCCTTTGGTCCAAGTATAGATCACCTCTGTTTTAGGATAGGCATCTGTGGGAAGACAGCAAAGCCACCCCGATGTGAGTCACTTACTGTAAGTTGTGAACAGTGCAGTATAAAAAAATAAGACATGCAGTAAAAAGGAAAAATTCTGTGCATGTATGTAATGTGTTTGCATGGCAGCAGAGCTTTTGAAACAGGAGATTATACTGTAAACTGTCTTTGTCCATACATACATGTATATGTTGATACGATCTTAGCTTTTTCACACTTTTTGTATATGAAATAAATTGATTCCCTTTTTGTTTCTGAAGAGCCTCTGCTACTTTTTGTTTTGCCAGTTCTATAAATCCACTCCAATCCACTCTTTCAGATCCATTGCGTTTCTAGATCCACTGACACCAATGCAATGTGGTTGGAGTCAAAGTTCACGGAGGTCCCATCTGTCATATTTCACTTACAAGTGCATCATGCTGATGTCAGATCTCCAGCAAAAGTTGCAAAGTTAAAATAAACTCTCCATTGTGTGTGACCTAGAGATACTTTAAATCATAAGAAGTCCCTTTATTTCCCCAGATTGCTTCCCCAGAGTGTTTTGCTGTATGTGTGTTTTGGTGAGGTCGGCCAGTCTGTGGACGGCGCACAACAAAATGCCAGTTGTCTCTGCCTGCCACTCCCTATGGGACTCCACATCGGCAGGGTACCAACTGTGCTGCCAAAATGAAATGACTCTGGTGTGTCATGGAGTGGAACGCAATGCCTGCGCACACAAGTCCAGATGGAGAAACAGAAAAGGAGACGGAAAGAGGGAGAGTGATGGAGAAAAAATGAAGGCAGGGCAGACAGAGAGAAAATTAGCACACACAAACACACACACACACACACACACACACACCAGCTATGAAAAATAGCTGCATAGGTCTGTGCTATCCTGAGGCAGAGGAAGGGATTCTGACCTTTCCTTCGCTTCAGGCCACATCAGATCCATGGTCGCTTCCTCCCGACTGGAGGCTAGCAGCAGCAGAGCAGGATGGTGAAAGGAGGAGGATGAGGAGGGGGAGACGGGGAGACTGAGAAATGTGAATTCGTCCTCTGCAATGTCACCACACCGGGTAATTGACGGCGGATCGGGCGAGTGTAAAGGCAAACTCGTTGTCTTTTCCTTTCTTTTCTCTTGCAGATGTAATCTTCGAATTGCTGCTGTTCTCTGATAAGACGGAGCTGCTCTATTCGAGAAACTCCTTTATTTGAGATAAGTCATTTCTGCTGACCAGTAGGCCCAATATAAACACTGATGCTGAGCTAGGGCTTCATTGTTCACAATGAAGAATGAAATACTTCATTATTTAGTATTAGCATTCAGTCTCTTTGTCTCACAAAGTGCTCAGCTCCTCAGCAGTCCTTTTCAGCACAGAATCCATTTCAGCACCAAGAAGAGAGCAGTCATGTGATCGATCTTTGGTAAAAAATACTCTTTTTTGGACTTTTTAGACCAATCCAGGGCAAACTTTTGATTCTTTTGATTTGTGACAGACTTCTTTACCTTCCTAAACTCTTAAAAAACTTTCTTTAAAAGGCACATACATCTAGCATTTGTAAATATAAATACATCTTTCTCAAATTAATCATGAAAACAGCTAAAAACAAGTGAGACCATAACTGAGATGAATGGCAATCGCCTCTGCTGGTGTTAAAGGAGTAGGTCGACATTCGCTTTCTTGCTGAGAATTTGATGAAAAGATTGATACCACTCTCGTATCTGTCCGCTAACTATAGCTTAGCACAAAGACTGGAAACAGGTGGAAACAGCTAGATGCTTGACGTTTTTACACTTCACCTTGTGTACAAATTCAACAAACGAGATTGATGTTTTGATGAACGAGAACATGTTAATTTGTGAGTTGTAGAGGTGCTGGTAGGTGGATTTTGTTACCTTTGGACAGAGCCAGGCTAGCGGTTTCCCCCTGTTCCCAGTCTTTATGCTAGGCTAAGCTAACCCGCTCCTGGCTGTAGCTTCATATTTACTGTACAGACACGAGAGCGGTATCAATCTTCTCATATGAAAGATGAAAGATACAGTGTGGAGGCCGGTAAACGCTGCCAGTCATCTCAGCAGTGGGTTTATTTGTAATAAATGACTCAGGCACAAAGGGGTGAACGCAGTAATGGTTCATTGATGAAAAATATTACATGTACCAACACGATTAGCTGTCATTTTACGCCCTGTAAATGGCATCTTTTGCGTGTCTCTCCTATATGAGAATGAAAACATGCACGGCCACTACATTTATGGGATTCTGTAGAGGGGTCAGAGGTCAGGCTTTAGTCAGTTACGAGTCAGTTACGAGTGCACAGCTGGTTTATATTGTCCTGTCAGAGCAAATCAGCAAACATCTGGTTGTTGGTTACCTTCTTCACCTGCCGTGTACAGAGCCAGTGCACAATTAAAGGAGACTGACTGCATTTGTGTCACTTACATTAGGTTTGATTTCACATTTTCTACTGACCACATCTCTCTCCATCTCTGTTTCTTCCTCTTTATCTATCTATGTATCTATCTCATTCACACACACACACACACACACACACACACACACACACACACACACACCAAGAATATGTGCAAGAATTAGGGACAGCAACACCAAAGTTTTGGTAAACACTGTAAGTTACCATCCACTGATCACTGTTTAGCAGAGGAATGCGGGCTTCACTTCATACCATTTCTGATGGAGAAAAAGCTAGCTTGCGATAGCCGCTAACATTTCATGGTGTGCTAAATGTTAGCATGCACTCTTGTAAACTAGCCGTGGAGAAATCACAGAGGTTAGTTCCTCTTCTTCTGATATAAATACAGTGATGTGATAGAAGGTCACCACTTTAAGCAAGGGTTAGTGATTTACAACCTAAAAAGGCAAAGGAGCAGTTTTTATAGTTGCTATACTGAATTTAAGATTTAAAAGTTTGGCAGCCGCTGCGCTGCCTCCACACAGCTCTGCACTGTTTACACTGTGGGCCATTGGGTTTGATAGCACAGCAAATCTGCTTGATTGCTTTAAATCAAATAAAGTCTGCCTTCTCTCTTCTCTAAGTTTTTGTTAAATCAGCACAAAGACCAAAATATAGAATATGAATCATGTCCATTCCCACGCCACAAATGAACACATGTTTAAAAACCATTTGATCCAACAAGGTTGGGCTAAAGTTTTGGCTTTAAATATTATCCATCAGGTGTTTAATGCCAATAGATTGTATAGAGTGATGGAGTATACTACAGTACCTCATGGTGTACAGAATGGTGCCATTCTTCATGATGCGGAAAAGCTTGTTGGGGGCCGTCATGTTGTGAGCAACTGACTTCTTGCCATTCCTGAAGAAGGTGTCCGGTGTCCACACTTTAGTCACCATCAGGTTGTTCAGCCTCAAAATCTCTATCGGGCCCTCGTACATCAACCTCCGGTCCACCCACGTCTGTCGAAAGAACACGTCCATTGTGTACTCCTGAGAGAGGAAAAGTGACAAATGCAAGAAAAACATATGGGCTTGGTAGGTGGGATGATATTGCTTCATGATCATCTGCTTTCATGTGGAAGTAAAACATCTTGTTTTCCACCCAAATATAAAGAAGCCAGGGTTTCCTTGAATGTGTCTTCCCCTAGCTAGATCATGGAAGTCAGCATCTTCAAATATGTGTCTATAACCTGTGCAGTGACCGGATTTGGAACAAAGTTGTGTGAACTTAGGGTGCATGTAAGCGTTAACAGTATAAATACAACAAACTGCATTTAAAGTGTGTTTACATACCATTTCAACATCTGAGACAGGCCCAAAACTTGTCACATAAATGTCGGTCTTGACCTCAGTCACAGGACCTATTGAGTCAATGAAACAGACAACAAGTGTCACATTCAATGACTGTTTCCTGTTTTAAATCCTTCCACGTCACAGTCCAGCCTCAGAGAGAAGCCAGTCTTATTCACACTTGTGTATTAAACTCTTTATAGGCCTAAAACCCAAAAGACATGCAGTAGCTTATCTCATCCAGAGCTGTGGTGCCTTTGCATAATGGAAGTGAAGAATTGCTTAAAAGATGTTTAAAATAAATAAATAAATACACATAATCCAGTTTGTGTTTTATTTTCTCTGTGAATGACTGTCGAGGCAGACTGTAAAGACGTTGTTTATGAGTGCAGGGATAAGCACAGTGTGTGTCTGGCTATCTGCACATTTCCGTTGACAGGCTGCTTTTGCACAGTAAACCAATGGGATGTCTCTTTCAGAATAACGCTGCTTCTTAACATCTCGGGTTGGTTTCAGACATGATGTATGGAAAAAATCAAATCCGTACTTTTAGCACTTGAACTGTGCATTAAGCGTTTGTCCCGCGACATAGGCTACACACGGTTACATAACCATAACGTGCGGGCTTAGAGGCCCCTCTTCAGACTGCAGAACTACCGGGATTACAGGATAAAGCCTGAAACACGATTCAAAGCGTGTGTGCTGTGAAACACTTGACCACGAAGCAACATGTTCCATACAATGCAGGTCTCACGACATTGCTGCTGTAATGTTCCCGTTATCACTTGTGCACGGCATCCATTGCATGTCCTGTTGCTTTTCCTAAGGTTTCTTCCTTTTTTTTCTCCTGTTAAAGGGTTTTCTGGGGGGCCTAATGATCGTAAAGCCCTATGAGGCGTATTTGTGATTTTAGGCTATACAAAAAAAACCCGACTTGACTTGACATAGGGTCTATTTGGTGCTCAGTAGTGAGTTTACAGTCATCTTATTGGACTTTATGGTGTGTTTTAACCTTTAGGGGCATAAAAAAGGCAAATAAAAAACAGCTCCCTCTTCGTTTTTTAATTAAGAGGATTTAGGAGTGTTTCAGAGGTGACATATAATTACTATGGGTCAAACTGACTTGGCTTGACTTATAAGGTGTATTTGGTGCTTAATAGTGAGTTTACAGCTATTTTATTGCACTTAATGGTGTGTTTTAACCTCCCTTGGCATAAGAAATAGTCAAATAAAAGATAAAGTTGCCTCCTGCCTCTTTCAATTTGAATATGTCGCCTAAAATGTTTCTATCCTCATGGAAAATGCTTGATAGTGCGCAAAAATACGTATTTTTTTTCCTACATACCCCCGAATCCAGGTCGCAGCCTGTTGTCATAGCCGTCCAGAAGTCGGTCTAAAATGCGAGTAAAATTCTCCGGATAGATCCTTTCATCCTTCCTTGTCTGTCCAGAGATTTTCTTTACACTAAAAAGAAAAAAAAAAGAAAAGAGAAACCTCATTAGTGTCGTTTTTCGGAGGCGAGCGGGAGGTTTCAGCACCACGGACAGAGACACTGTGGGACTCACCAAGTCGCCAAACAGAAAAAGTAGAAGAGGGTCCGAATAAAAGCGGGGCACATCGCTGTCGCCGTCTCCTTCTTCTTGGCAGAAACCATCTTTGCATGCCATACTTCAAGCCTCTTCACATGTCACCACGCCAGATGTCTGTGTCCCGGGGAAAACGGAGGAGGGAGACGCGGCGACACAGAGGGCAGAGCGGCGCAGAGAGGGAGCAAGTTGAGCCTCTCTCTTTGCTCCTGCAGTCTCTCCGCCAGACGCACAGCGCACACACACACGCGCGCGCGGGCGCACACCTTCACCCCCAACCCCGGTCACCTCTCGTCCGTATCCGAGCTGCTGCTGCTGCTGCTGCTGCTGCTGCTGCTGGCATCCAGAGAAAGAAACAATCCTCCCTCTCTCTCCTTCAATCTCTCCCTCCCTCTCTCTCTGTTTGCTTCTCTGTCTCACCCTCTTTCTCTCCCTCCCTCCCTCCCCTGCTCTTTCCCTCTGTCTTCTCGGTCTCTGTTTGCTTTCTCCTTCTCCCCTCTCTCTCACACGTACACACACCTGCCTTGGTCAGGACACAGTTTAGACGTGCACTGCTTGGAAATGACTTCAGCAGAGTCACATCTCTGGGGAAAGGGAGGACTCAGAAGTGTGTAGCAGGTTGTGGAGGCCTGTTCGGTGTTTCCTGACAGCGGCAATTGTACATAGAGCACTTTTTTTCCTTCGACTATTTTGCTTTAAAGACTTATTTTCCTGGATGTGCTCCCTGCGTGCCCTTTGACCCCAGCGTCAGTCGGTGTCCATCACTGCCACTGCTTTGTGACAACGCTGTATGCAGCCTATAGCTTACATGTTGAACTAGATCCAATGCAAAGCATTGGTGAGCGCCTGTACTAAGATTCAAATGGGTCAGTCTTGTCGCAATACGCAATCACACACACACACACACACACACACACATACACACACAAAGACACACAGGTACTGTAGAGGAACTGGGACAAGCCACATGCTGCTTCACAGATTTCTCTGCACCTGGGACAAGCACAAGACCTTCACTCTGTGTGTGTGTGTGTGTGTGTGTGTGTGTGTACTGTATGCACTTCAAAACTAATCAGGAAAGCCAGTGTGGTGGAACCCAGACATCTTGTTTATCCTGCGAGATTTACCCCGCACTTCACCTTCAGAGCCACACACACACACACACACACACACACACGCAGACTGGGCTGAAACAGAAGCCACTTAGTCTGAAGGGACGGTGAGGAAACATTATGTTGATACATGCAAGCTGAAGTCATGTAGCGTAGTCTTAGAACGCAGCTCCCAATCCCCTGCACAGCCGCCCACCCCGGTCCTCCCACAATACACTAGAGCAAGGCGGCTCTGTGGGGGATGAGTAATGTGCGTGCTCTTTGTGGGGGCAGGCTTTCGTCCAAGTGATTTTCTCTCGTTTCTTTTTCTTTTTTAGACATTTGATTACAATTTGCTCTTTTAGTGGAAGCACTTTCGGCATACTGTACACAAAAGGTTGTAATGATATTCATTCAACGGCAGTCAAAAGCCTCGAAATGTCAGAAGTACAGTTTTAGGAAAAGTCACGTCGGCCTTATTATGCCATGTTGACCTTTCCCTGTAACTCTGTCCTGCGTTTAAATTACAGTACATGATGTATTATTGTGTTAACATTCGTGGCCTAAAGACACGCACGGTGAGGTTTCTAATTTAATGTCTGATATTTTACTCTTTTGTGGCTTTAGTGTGTGTGTGTGTGTGTGTGTGTGTTTGTCTCTGATACAGTTTGTCCTGAGATGCTTTGAAACCAGGTTCTTCTGCTTTGTAAGCTAAATGCCCTGCAGCAGAAATAACTGCTATGATAACCTAGTTCTTTATCAGTGTGTGTGTGTGTGTGTGTGTGTGTGTGTGTGTGTGTGTGAAGGAGGAAAGTAGAAGAGGTGAGGCACAGCTCTGTGACGGCTGCCGTGTGTGTTGTAAAGGAGGTTGAGGGGCATGGCAGTAGAGGGTCATTACATTACCTCCTGTAGGATCCATGCGGGGCCTGATGACAGCCTTCAGAGAGTCCCAACTTGACAACACACATACACACACACACACACACACACACACACACACCTACAGCTTCTGCAGCAGAGCTTGTTAGCTGGAGCTCAGCACACATGAAAGACTGCTGTCTTCACTGTGTGGCTGTTAGAATGAGATCTCATTAACTTTGCAGATGCTGATTTTGAGACTAGCAGTTAAATAAGCCTCGTTATCATTCTTTTATTTACCGAAAAAGTCAAGTACTCAAGTACAATTATGAGGTACTTATACTTTAATTAAGTATTTGGTTTTGTAGTTATTATAGTATATAGTTTAGTATCACATCTTATGACTGTAATTACTAATTACATAAAACATATAATGACACAAAATATGATCCATTTCTCTGATCTGAACTTCCCAACAGTGTACGCAGAAGTGAGATGTAGCATCACCAGTACCAGCTACTGCATTTAAAAACAACTTACATATCAATGCATCAATAACTAAATCAATAAAAAATGTTTTAGAATAAATACTGCCTTTTCTTTCACTGGTAGTGCTCTTTTATTTTCAGTATTTATGATGCATGACAGGGATGTTTTTACAGTGTGGCATTGTTGCTTCTTTCACTTCACTTTCACTATTTCAATATTTGAATACTTTTTAACACTGCGACTGAAGTTAAGTTAAGCTAAGCTAAGTTAAGCTAAGTTAAACTAAGCTAAGCTAAATTAATTTAAGTTACGCTAAACTAAGCTAAGATAAGTAAATTTAAGTTAAGCTAAACTAAGCTAAGATAAGTTAAATTTAACTAAGCTAAGATAAGCAAAGATGAGTTAAGCTAAGCTAAGCTAAGTTAGGTTAAATTAAATTAAGTTAAGTTAATTTCCGTAAACTCAAATTTGCATTAGCAGGTTTTTTTGGCCACTTAGGGGCAGCGGAACAAGCTGTAAACACGATGTTGACACATCATCACCTTATAAAGTTGATGTTACCAAATAGTCACCTATTTACACATCCAGCAGGCACACAGTGATATCAGCTTTCATTTGGAGTAATGTGTCTGGAAACCTGGGGAGTGTGAAGGCGCCACTATACTCTGCCCCCCCACACCTTTCTGATGTCAGTGAACTCGCCATTCACTCCCACTTCTCGCCGTGACTGTCCAGAGGTGAGAAAGGAGCCAGGATTGTTCTCTCTTGCCTTCACGTTTTGGATCTTTGTAAAACCACTCAGCTCAAATCTGGAGCCTAACTGTTTGTGCACAATGCAACACGTGCCTACATGAGATACCAAAATTTGTTTTCCTGTCTGATATAGCCTGAATAGCATAAATGAGTGAATCACAGTCAAAATACTCTCACTTTTGACAGCATTTATAAAAATGTTCGTGTTATTTATTTCCCTGCAACAAGCACAGCCGCACTGTTTCTAGGCTGTGTTATGGAGCAGAGAGCCATAATGGCCAGGTATAGGGAGAAAGCAGCTCTTTTGTGCTGGGGGTTACGATTGATGGGGCTCATTGTGGCAGTGCAGGAAGCTAATGAGTCAGAACCACGAGTCAAGCTGTCGGGAAATCACCCCCCCCCNCCCCCCCCCCCCCCGCCACACTCTCCCCTCCCCCGCCAAAAGAAAAGCCCAACGTGACATCTTCAACACCAAGCAAATGCAGAGGGAGAGACACACAGACTGAAAATGAGACACCAGAGAGCAGAGCTTATGCCACTGCTTTACTTCAACAGTAGTTCATTTCTTTAACATGCATTTCAGCTTAACCATGCACAAATTACAAACTGAAAGTGAATGTCAGCACATACACACATAAACAATAGGAATAGCTTTTAAAATAGGACAGTTACACCAGGAAGGAACACAAAAGATGCAAACAAAAGCACAAAAAGAGTCAAATCATTCTCTTTTAAACAGTTTAGGCAGAATGAAACCACATCCTCGTCAACCCCTTCTACTTCAAATTGCAAACGGTTCTTAACACATCAGGGACCAGACTAATGGACTTCCCTTTTCAGTACCACATTAGATCACCTTTGGTCCTGATAACAGCTACCACAAAACATGGCACTGAGTCAAAAATGTAGACCTGTAGCGTCCCAGTATTAAAGCTGACTCGGTGCTTTGTTTAGAGCAGCATTAATTGTTTTCATTTGGTTTTTGGGCCACCGGGGGCAGCAGAACAAGCTGTGAACACCATAAAGGTTTTGTGGTGAATGTGTTAGCAAACAGTTGCCTATTTAAACATCTGTTTTGTGTCTCCACTAACTCCTGAGGGAAATATCTGGCTCTTTAACTGCTAAACCCTCCACTGTGTTCACCAGCTAGTTGCTAATGTCAGGTATGAATCTAACCTTTTTGGCATCAAGGCGTCTATCCGGTGAATGCCACAGATATTCAAGCTCCCTAGAGGATAAATTCTAATAACTTAGGTGAGCCCCTGACTTTTCATCCAGCACCATCATCAGGTCATAATTTCAATTTGCCCAATATTTTGATTTCTGACCAAAACTAATGACATTCCCATCAGCGTTCTTTGAATTTTGTGTTAAGTGCTGATACGCAAATGTTTGCATGCTAACACACTAGACTAAGACAGTCAACATGGTAAATATTACTTGCTAAACAGCAGCATAATAACATTGTCACTGTGTGCATGTTAGCATGCTGACATTAGCATTTAGCTCAAAGCACTGCTGTTCCCAATTACAGCCTCACAGAGATTCTAGCATGGCTGTCTAGTCCAGTGCTAATATTTTTAGCAGTGGGGTGCAGTGTATTTTTTTAAAAATTGGTTGTTGTTTTTCGTCTCCTGGTCCATTCATTGTACACCTTTGAGACTGCCACCAAACCTCTACAGTTTTGTCACCAAAGATCATACTTTTTTTTTTTAAAGCCTGTGGGATTATGCTATTTTGTCATACGCTATTTGTGAAAGTGGAGCTGCTGATGCATTCAACTCTTTATGTAGCAGCATTCATAAGTGCATTCTTCTTCTTCTTCAGGGGCATGGTTTCTATTTTTCTACAATTAGTCACAACTTAAACTGCATATTCAGACTGGGTTTGAATGATAATACTGCTGCAGTGGGGAATTAAATGTCATTTTTGGAAATTAACAACAAATGTGGCTCTTTTACTCTACCTACGGCAGTTTCACTCATCCAATAAGGCCATGCCTTTAGAGCAGCTCTGCCTCTGAAAAATATTTGTCAAACCAAACCTCCAAATTGCTAGTTAATCCATTTGTTAAACTTTGGCTCACGTCCATCAAGGGCGCATTTATCCACCGAGGCTGCACTTCCATTTCTCACTCTGCAGTTGGTGCTCAGGCAAACATGAGCAGGAAGACCATCCTTCAGCTGGAAGACAGGGATTTTGTTTTGCAGCTGACCCTGACCTCTGACCTCCCTGTAGAGGCGGAGGTGGAGCCAAAAGGAGAATCTCCCCTCAGGGTTCAAACAGTATAAAAAAAAAACAACACCTTTACTGACATACAAGTCTATAAAAATAACATCAAATTCCACTCATCCATGTTCAGTAGAAGAAATATTGACATACAGTGTATCCTTTCCTTTAGGGCTCTAGTTACCACCTCACAGCCCACATCGCTGATGTCTTTATTAAGACTTTGTGGAAACACTAGGAAGACGTGACTACAAAAGATGAAAGTCTTGACATGGAGGCTATGAATATGATTGACAAATGAGCACTTGTCCACTTGCACTTGATATTCTAAAGTTCCCCCTGGTCTGAAGGCTCTCCAAGTGCCAAAAGATTTAAAACTGTGATCTTAAATATTCAGAAAACAGTGGCTTGATATCTTAGGTATTTAGAAGCACTTTTTCTTCAGTGTTATTGCTGCCCACAATCATGGAAAATGAAGTCGTTCCATCCAAAGTCAAAGGAGGCATCCTCCTGAACCATTATCCACTTGTGAATCTCATTCGGAGTCATTTATGCCCTAGTGGCCTCTTCATCTACCTCGGTAAGCCTGTCCACCCATTACATGCAAGTACTTGACAACACTTGAGTGCCCTATAATGTGCAGATGGTAAATTTCCCTCTTTCTAGACAGTTCTGTCACTCTTACATGGAGTTTAGGTCTGGGCTATTGAGCAACTGGAAACAACCAAAGAGGTGGGCACTGAGCTCATCTTCATTTTAAAGTGCACTGCTCTGATCATCAAAACTGCTTCATTAAAGGTAGAACTTTATCTCTGTTTTATTTATTTCCCTTCTGTCTTGAGTCAAATCAATAAAGCATTCATAATAATAGCTGCCCTTAATGTCCCACAGCTCTGTTTTGTCTGATGTCCTGGCTTCTAAGTTTAGGCACTTGCCCTCATTTAAAAGGATAGTTTGATTTGGGGGAATTGTGCTATTTTCTTCCATCTGGAGTGAAACTCATGCATGCCTCTTTTATGTTTCTGTGTGATGGTATAGTATGCTGTAAGATCAGCGTGTCTCAGCTCAATTATTGCATCCAATGCATAGGGTTTAATGTTTGTTCTTAATAGGGTGGAACCACTGCTACGGCAGCAGGGTTACAGTATGGAAACACGATGTTTGGTGAAACTTCATAAATATTTAAATAACCACATGTTCAACCATCTATCAATTTCTGGAGCAGCATAAAGGCATACTCCCCAATCTCTGAAGCTGCTGCTGATGCCACAGGAAATACTGTCTTGTGTGTGCTGAATGGTAATTGGATAGTGCATCTTGGGAATAGTTCAACATTTTGGGAAACACGCTAATTGGCTTTGTTTCTGAGAGTGATCGATACCACTATCATGCCTGTGCGTTTAGTGCGAAGCTGGAGCCTGGCACTCTCCCAAGTTCAAACATGTGCCTACCAACAAAGAATAGGAGTTTCTGGTGAGTTATGAGATCAGTCAGAGGCTGAGCTGCCAAAACACACACACACACACACACACACACACACACACACACACACACACACACACTCCCATATACAGTCAGTGCGTACGTTCCTAGCTAGCTTACAGCTAACGCCTGTACAGTGGGTGGGTACATTGGCTGTTTGGGAAATAAACTGTCAAATTCAAGTGAATTATACTTTCTGTGTGGACACACCATGAAGCTCACTAACATGTTGTATCTCTGTTTAATCCGTACACAAACCGAAATCTAAAAAAGACAGTTTGAGGTTTCAGGTTATGTGCTGTAACTATTTTGTGATGAACACTACTTCTGAGAAACTAACACTAAGAATGTTGGAAAGCGATGGAGAACAAAGACAATCTGTCAAGGGAGCCGTGACAACAGGGGAGTATTTAACGGGGTTGGCTGAAGGCACAATCAGGGGCAGGTGAGTGGATGCAGGTGTGGACAATCAGGAGTAGGCGAGACACCAGGGCAGGAACTGAAATGACAGGAACGATTAGTCTTCAAAATAAAACAGGAAACACAGATAAAGACTAACGGGATGTTACACTCTGTTGCTAGCATGCGTTGCCATATATGGCCAGTGAGCACAAGTTGTGGTTTTGGTCCTTGTGTGAACACAATGGCACGAAACCTGGCAACCTCACTGTGACAACAAGACTTCAGTAAGTCACTGCACCCTGCTGTTGTTTGTCAAGAAATTGTTTCTGCATGTAACTCCCCCCAAGACTGCAAATTGTCTGTTTGTGTGTGGATTAAATGGACAAGATACAACTTGTCAATTAGTGAGATTTATAGGCGTCTGTAGCCGTATTATTGAACATCTGGAACAGCCTGGGGAGTGCCAGGCTAGCTATTTCCCACTGCTTCCAGTCTCTATGCTAAGCTAAGCTAATCACCTTCAGCTCCAGCACCACACTACATGCACATGAGATACATGACATGAGAGTGATATCGATCTTCTCACATAACTCTCACAAAGAAAGCGAATAGATATTTCCTAAAAGGTGATTAGTGAAACTAACAAATATAAAATATAAAGAAAAATATAAAGTAAGTGTATTTCCCTACTTGTCAGTGAAGCTGATCCCATAGGAACATTTGTCTAGTGTGTCCTGAGTGATCACTGGTTGGTACATCTTAAGTTAAATGGACTGATTCCCCTTGAACTCATTTGACAGATATCCAAATGATTCAAACTGCAATATTATTTCAGAATCAGAACTGTACAGCTAATGGTTAGCTTTTAGCAAATCATCATCAACAACAGTCAGCATGAGAATAATAACAATGCATTCACCTCCTTATCTAAGTCTGTCAGTATCTCAGCACTCTCTTCTTTTGAGCTTCGACTTTCTCTGTACTTTTGTCCAAATATGTTTTGCCCAATTATATTTTTGACGAAGGGACCCCAGACTCTCAAATGATTAGCTGTTATGTAACTTATGTTTAAAAAAGCAAACATCTAGCTGACTAGATTGTATGCCAGTGTGGAGATTCTTCAAATCTAGACCTTCAAGACAATTAACTTCTCAAAACCATAGTGAAACCACTCATAAAAATGCTTTTTATTGTGTAATCAAACGTTTCTGAAAATAACTTTGAACATTTATTTAATCTTACCACCAAAACAAACACATGAACATACAGTATCCAGCATGCAGAGGAGCACAGCTGTTGTAGGCGGTAGGATTTTTTCTTTTTTTTTAAACAACAGGCGGAAATGAGGCGTTTACACATTTATAGATCATTTCTGAGGATGATTTTCAATCCGGCTGTAGGGGACGTTGGTGGGAGAATGTTTGCCCTGCAGCAAATGGTGTGTGAGTGCATGTGTGTGTGTGTTTCTGTGCACATGAACATATGCAAGTGTGCATTTCATGAATAAATTACTGCATTGGAAACAGTCTTGGCATAAAGTTTTTGAAGCAAAATCATAAAAGTAAAGACAAACAAAACATGAAAAACATCCTAAAATAGATAATAATCACCTATTTACCAATGAAGATAATAGCGAAACAAGTCAGAGTAAACTAATTATACCTGATTACCATTTTTTGACAGGATAATAAAACTAAAATGTTCATCTTTCAACGTTCTTTTATTCTTTTGTTGATGTTTGCTGCAAATCAAATACCTAGTTACTGGTTTGATTCCCTTTAATGACATTTTATTCTGTGTGCAGCCAGAAAAGAACAAACCCTGTCCTCGGGATGAGGCTCACAGCGTTTTCCTGGTGGAGGACATGTTGGCAACACGGGCCCAGTTTGCTCCTGCTCCGCTTCCTCAGTCTTCTCCACAGCAGCCCGGGCCCCCCACCAGCAGCAGCAGATGCAACCGTAACACTTTACTGAGCCGTTTTGCTGAGCCATGACAATTGCGACAGAAAAAAGGGTGACACCAGATAACCTTGGTATCATTGACACACAACACGCACACACACAAGGACAAACTTAGCATGTCACTAAATGGCAACTGTGTCATCATCATTTTAATCTCTGCAGGCAACATTAAGCCATGGGACCGAGTTTGGATACCAATTCCGGGGGGTGTTTCACTTGATAGTGACATTATGGGCTCTTCCAAAAATCTAAAAACACACTATATACAGAATACACACTGAGGTAGGATTTTAAGCAAATACAGCAAGTGACATCTACATTTTGGTGTGAATGATACCAGAAAGAAGAGATGGAACTATGTATATATTGTACATGTTGTTCGAACTTATAGATTACCAATATACCAGAGCGTATTTTGCCGCGTCCTTGCAGAAAGTCCCTTTAAAAAGGACATTTATACCTTAGCAGATCTTGTGATTAGAAACACAAAGCAGACTGTTCCAGCGCCCTCCAGGCATTTTAGCAGCAGTAGCCTGGAGCAGACATATTAACCAGTCGTTAGAGACTTCAGCGAGGGGAAAAAAGAGTGCTCCCAACCCCGAAGATTAGGCTAATGAATCCAGTTGCTGTGAAGGGAGCCTTCCACTAATGTGCAAGTTTCAACTTTAAGCCAGCACCTGTTTCCATGATGTTATGTCCTTATTAGGGGGATGAGAACAACTTTACATTGTTATTGTTGCAAACAAAGTCCAAATGATTCAACATCTTCATAATATGAAAACTGTTCTGAAAGTGAGATTTTCAGAAGGCAACAGATTTATTTTTGATTGTGAGGGATTTAAATTCACTAGTGTGACTCTGAAGGAGACAGATATGAATAAATATGCATGTAATGGGTATTTGCATGCATGGTGGTGCACTTTTTGCCTCTGTTCCAAATGTAAAGAAATTAAAATTACATATATTAGAGTTCACTCCATTTGTCTAGAAATGAATGGTTAGTAATTTAAAAAAATGATGTAATGTCGTTGTTTATTTCATATTTCTGTTTTTAACCACCTTTAAGGCTGCACTAATCAATATTTTCCTGTTTACAATGGATCAAATGACTGTGTGTAATTTGAAAGGAGTCGCTCGTGGTGACAAACCCACAAAGAATTATCACCCATCACCACACACTTCCGTACAAAACATGTAATGTTGTATTGATTATATTGATTCTGGGAACTGTTGCAATGGTGGGATACGTTCACACGTGTCACAGTGAAAATGGGATTTTGATTCACTGAAGTCCTCAGTTTGCTGGCCTGATTGCTGGGAAGATCTTGCTTCATTTCACCTCTTTATTGAGGCAGGCACTGTATAAATAGGCACACTGGAAATAGACCCTCACTCTCAGAGGAGCCTCTCAGGAGAGGGGTCTGGACCAATAGCCAGATTTCCAACACTGAGATATAGGCCAGAACATTACAGACATCTGGATTGTAATGATGTTTTGTGGAATCCCTTCACATTGTGAGAAGAAGTAGTTGTAAACAGTAGTTTTAAATATTTTGAATTGGCTTGTCTGCCAGATATAACAGTAGGTGCCCATACAGGAAAGTGTGATGCACCGAAGTTGTTTCAAAAATCATTTTTCCTCCTGCAGCCAAAACATTTATTAATCTACTATCCATTTACTCTTCTATGCCTCATTTACTGTGTGCCATGACGTCCATAGCAGTCATCCTCAACAGTGTGTGCAGGTCTGTTTATTTGTTCTTCTCCATTCCTGTTCTGATTAATTTTGTCGCAATTATGATGCACATGAACAGACATGTTTTCCCCAACGACTTGGATGTTCCTCGCAAGGCGCTAATGAATGATGATCAAAATATCTTTCTATATCTGTCAGATACCTGATGACTTTGCAACTCCTAACTTGTCTAACTTGTGAAAATGAAACTAATTTTGTTTCAGCCTGAGAAACTTCACTTGTCACTTTCAGAGTGATATAAGACTAAATCAGAGCTTGAAAACAGCTGAGTGCTGCTGCTGGAAACAATGCTGATGAGAGAGGTGAGAAACAACCAAAACAATGAGCTAAAAGATGCTAAAACGCTCTGTAGAGCTGAGGGGGATTGCAGTCGGATGATTGGATTTTTTGTGGGTTTGTCACTACAAGTGACTCCTTTCATATTACGCAGTCATTTGATCCGTTGTTTCTATAAAAATATGAATTAATGCAGCTTTAAAAAATGCCTTTTCAAGGTAACCTCAGTCAAGATGTAAATGTATCTTGTATAATGAAGCACTATAGCATCAGACTTTTAAAAAAGCTGCAAATCAGATCCTCAATAGTCACAGATTTGCTGCCAGGTTGGCTATCATTTTAGATTAATCGTGTTCCATTCGGAGCGTATAGATATTTTGACTGCAAATAATGCATTGGCAGATGGGTTTGGAAATAGCTAAATGTGCTAAATGTGTTTCCAGTATTTCACAACAAAGGTCCCTATTTGAAAGATGCCCAATGCTTGATGAGTCCAAGAGTCCAAAAGCATGATGAAACACAGACAGGGTGTGACCACATTTGCTATGAGTTATATGTGTCATATTTGCACCAGTATTTTTGCCACTGTTTTATCATGGCATGGGAACTGATCATCATTGTCATTCACAATGGTCCAGTAACACTGCCAACACAAACACACACCTTTCACAGTACTGATTCTGATATTGATACTGGTAGAGGGCCTTTGGATATCGACTCTGATTTTTCTAAATGGCGCTTTTATGCTGCATTTGCCAAATAATACAATTGTTTTTCAAAATGAATGGGAAAGCTTTTAGCAGTGGATGGAGTAGCTATGGTGTCATGCTGGCAGAAAGAGAAAAAAATACAGGAGAGTCTCAGAGGAGTAAAATGGCTGCTGACAGGAATCTAACCCAAATCTCCTTCACTTTCCGTCCCTTGAGTGGCAGAGCACTTCAAGGGAGACTGATTTGCATGCAATTGTCTTCTGATTAAATCCTAATCTATTTTTACACCTCAGTCTTTGTTATAAGTCCTCTTTTACACTGAGGACTTTTAGCACCAGTTCGTACAGGGAGGGTCGGGGCGGCTTTAGCTCATGTGGTAGATCGGGTCGGTTATTAATTGTAAAGCTGGTGGTTTGACCCCCAGCTCCACATGTCAGTGTTTCCTTGGGCTCAACACTGAACCCCAAATTGCTTCCCAAATGTAAGTCACAGGACTGTTACCCTGATTTTTCCTGTCCTGTGTTGACAGAACTTAACTTTGGACACATGAGCAATGGAGACAGTGGGTGGTAAATGAAATGTCCAGAGGACCGCTATTTGCCACAACCCATTATCAAAGTCAATCACACTATCTCTTTAATCCCACTGGAAGAACAACATATATCAAAATGTTGATGAAAGCATTAAAGACTATTATTATCCTCCCAGAGTAAATTATTCCAAATTTGGGACAATTACTGGGTTTAAATGAAGTAAATTTATGGGCCAAGGTGAAAGAGCTCATTATCCTTCATCATTAGTGGTTTAGTCCAAGAGGTGGATCCCATAATTCTCAGCAGTCTCAATGGAAATTTACTTTCCTGGGGTACGATCCATGTACTCATGTAAAACGTTTAAGTACTTCCTAAACGCTATAGGAAGAAACTATCAGGCAGAGACAACAACCGACAATAAATACTGTAGGCTACAGAATGAAATACCTTTATATGTGCCTCAAGGAGAGTCGTTCATGTCCATTTCATTTCACCAGTTAAATCTTTTCCTTTTAAGATGTCCTTAAATTGTCACCCGAGTATCCAAATGCAGACAGCATTTTCTCCAGGCATGTGTTCGGCTAACAAGTTTTTAATTATGTGAGGATTAATTCTGCTGGGATCAAAGCCAACAGGCACGAACGTAGTCCCCTAAATATTCAGTTGTACATTCCCACAGCCACATCCCACAAGTACCAAAATTTGCAAACAGAAATATGAACAAATATTAATTCATTAGGGCTTAAAGGTCTAACAAGAAATGCAATATTCATAGATGGATTGAAATAAGCTGAAGGTATAATATTTGTATGCTAGGCCTCTTGTTCATGTTAAAAAGATAATATGTGACTTTTCTCTGAGTAATATGACTCAATAGTGATTCAACCCACAGCCAGTTTATGAAAGCTTTTACCTCCTAAACATCTCTGGAAAGACGTCCTAGCACAGAAAATGCTGTGTTCGGTTTTTGGTATGGTTTTAAATTTGATTATTATTTAGTCACTAAGGGACATGGTTTAAGAAGCAGCCTACTGACCATCAACAGCTAGCTTAACATTAGCTGCGGATTCCAGAAGTCCTGTCCTCACTGTGAAAGCCAAAGATTTACACACCCTCCAACTCTGAACAAAACCCACATGATTCTTTCACTAATTAAAAGTGTCACGGTGGATTATGCAGGGCAATGGTGATTGGACCAAGCTTACAGGCAGATACTGGTAGACAGGTATGTAGACTGGTAACAGGTAAACGGGTAACAGACAGGTCCAGGTTCGAGTGACAGAAACCCCAAAGGGAAACCGCAAAGCAAGATGGCAACAAGGCACATGGCAACTAGGACTGAACAAAGGATCTGCAGAGAAATGGGGACTGGACCCAAATGCACCGTTGCCATGATCTATTCACTCTGATGTTTATAAGCTGCTTGGTTTTTGCAACAGTCCCTGTAAATATACGACACTTTACAATCAAATGAACAAATCTACCGTTTTTCTAGACTAGAGAAGGGTATATTTGATCCTGGAGGCTACGGGTAGTCTCACGGAACTTATATTTGTACGGAGTGTCTTCAATGATGAACACAACACGGCGTTGCATGTGGACACTAAGTCAGGTCGATGTAGACTCGCTGTTGGAGGGTTTTATAACCAACTCCCCACTACATGGTTTGGGATGGCACTTAATGTGGCGGACCCTCCACGTGAACACGCAAATGGAATGGAAGTGGGTAGGCAGAGGGTGTAGAGGGTGGTTTGAGGAAGGCCCAAGGACAGATAGAGAGAGTAATACAGAGGGCTGGGGATGAGAGGTAAACTGTGACAACTAGTGGCTTTTTGGCAAAGGCTAACCGCCTCCACAAACCTCCAGCCCTGGCACCAAGCTAACATGTCCTGGACAAGTCTGTCCACTGATCAACTCTCCATCAAACTCCCAGTAAGACAGCGAACAAGCCAACATCCAAATAGTTAACGTAACAGAGCATTACTGGGATTAGTAACTGTAATGTAGCCTAATTAATGAGTTGTGTAATCCCTTACACTACTCATTAGTGAAAGAAGTGATCACATTACTGTAACGCGTTACTAATTAATGTGTTAACCCAACACTTGTTATGGATAACGTGTTAGCATAGCCAGCAGACACAGAGCAACATTAGTGTTCATTTGGACCAGCTGACAAATTTAAGGTCAATATTCACTCTCCTTTAATCTCTGTCTTTACCAAACGCTGAGAAAAATATCTGTCTCTTTAGCTCAGTAGTCATTCCACTGTGTTTGTGAGCTAGCGGCTAACTTTGTCTGCCTGTCATTGGATGTTGGGAAGGTAGTGTCCAGTTGGTATATCAGAGTTTTTCCACTGAAAACAGCTGCCTGCTGCTACTGTACGAAATGCTACATAGACCTGCAGATTTAGGTGACAATTCTCTGTCACTGTGAGCCAGACATTACACATACCTAATATACAAACAATATTTATTGATAAAAACAAGAAGAACTGGATCATGCAAGAGCCACAATGGCCACTGCTGATGAACATAGAGATCATAGGTGGTTAAAGAAACTCCAAACTCTATTCTCTCTGTTCATTTCGTAGCTATTTGTCTCCAAATTGTCCTTGGGAAATTTAATATGTTTTGTCTTTGTTGTCTCAAGTCAAAGCACACCTCCTTTCTAACCACTGATATCTGAATCACCAGGTCTTAACATCAAGATGATTAGACTCTTACTATCCGGCCCCGCACCACTAATTATTAAGCTTTCAGTTCATTTCAGGTGGCGGTGTCACCTGCTCTATAATTTTAGCGCAATATAAATATATTGTCCATGAAAATCAGCTGGAAATAATCTTTAATTATCATTTCACTGCATTACTATCTAGATGGTGAAAGTCATTCCTGCCTCAGCTGTCTTGCCTCCACATATCACCAGTAATAACAAGCAACACGGTGGTTTGATTTCAAATGCTGCACAATCGTCTGACTGGAGAGAAGCTGTCTTGGCAAGATTTCAGTTTAATTTCCCCATCCAAGTTTAGTGCATCGAGCACATATGTAAAAACGAATGTTTAAATTTAGACTATGTCCTCTTTAAAGACTCCTCATCAACTATTTTTACGAGTACAGGACAATTAAAATGTTAATACTCATAGACCTTTCATAGGACCTTCTCTGCATGAAAAACATGTATAAACGGAGCTGGCTCTGCTGATACAGACATTTGGAGGATTTGAATAATGTCTCAATTTCTGTGCTTTAATGTCAAGCTGAAGAGTCTCTCATTTCCCAGTAAATAATTATTCAGTGTAAACTGGCATTAGACATGCTTCGGAGTGTCCTATATTTAGAAAATGTCTTTCCAAAGTCCCAATTTACAGTGCAATAATTCATTCAATTAAATAGATTGTCTTTTAGAACAGGAAAGGATAATCAGAATACCAAATATAATCTATTATTCATTACGTTTTGAGGTTTTGCCAATCACGGCCCTCCAATTTCTTTTTTTATATTTATATCTGACATGATTATTATTTGAAACACTTGACAAAAATACATGTAGTGAAAAAGTGAGGACAAAGACTCTTCCTTGGACTTCAGAAACCCTTTTTTCCAGCTGAGGAACAGCAATAACACAAATGCAGAGGCCTCCGACAGTTCTCTGGTACCAGGCCAAAATTAGTGACAACACAATTCACAGTACTGTACCGGTAAGGTACTGTACTGTAAGTGGCTGGTACATGCTATTAGAGTTGTTGCACTGCTATTAAAATCAAATGAGAGCACTGGAACAGATGTGCCTCTGCTGGCTATGTGGAGAAATGGCAGGTTGTCAGAAGTCATACAACAGTTGCTTTAGTAGCAAAGGGTAATTCAATGACAGTGGTTCATATTTACATTTTAATGAGTCCTCATCACATGATACTCAGCCCATAACTGGGAGCTCTGCAGTTTGACCTGAGACACTTTGTTTGACCTAAAATAACACAGCTGAATCTTTAACTAATCGATGCCCACTCAAAATCCAACCATATCCTTTCCTCCTCACCAACTCAGTCACCAGGGAAAATTCCCTGAGCTGCTGCAAAAACTATCAAGTGCAATAGAAAGTTCAGGTGTTGAAGCCTTGCATCACAAAGATATGCAGCCTTTTCTCAAATGTGCTCAGTAAGAAGGGAAACTCGTTAAATTCAACTGGCATTGACAAAATAAAAGTCAACATGACATAGTCCATTTTTCTTAGCCCATGTATGGCAAAGATCAGCAAATCAAACTTAAAAACTGCTCTCACACAGAAGGAAAGGGCAAAAACAAAGCAAAACGTACAGGACAGAAGGCACTGACCTCTAAAACCTGTAAAGGAAAGAGCTTTCCTGTCAACTTCCAATTACTTTCTGTTGGGTTCTTCATGTATGTGGACGTGTCTATCTTGTGTTTCTTTGTGGTACTGTTTCATGCTTGCCTAATTTCTGTAAAATACTGTGATTTTTCTATTTTGAACTGATTACATGTCACGGCCCTTTGTGTCCAGAAAGATGATCTTTATCAAGATTACAACTTAAACAACAAAATAATACATGTTTTAAAAAAAAAACTGCAATGTAAACAAATTAATGGACAATCTGTGGTGAATTATTCTAAACTTTCTCTTACTAGGTGACCCAAGTGTGGAACTTCGGTCACCAAGCAGTTGTATACTTTTCTGTACTTAGGTCACTCAACATACGTTCTAAAGTTCTGCAATAAAAGCTAGTAAGTGACCCTTGAGTTTTGAATATTTTACCAAATACATATAGCAATGTCAATTATCATATATACACATTTGACATATTTGCATTTACAAGTCCCCATAATGCTTGACTGTCTTGTCTTCAATTTTTTAAGTTATGAAGAAAATATCAAAAATCACTTGCAATCAAAAAGCATTCACTATTTAATTTGGATGAATTATTTAGGAATACTTTTGTATCTGTGTAACTTATTATAAGTTCAGTTCATCATTTCTAAATAATGCCTATTGATTCTGGGAAGAAAGTAGTGAACAAAGTTACAGCCTACCGTTATAAAATGCTGTCTCAGTGTGGAGCCCTGCAGCACAGTGATGTGGACATGAACTCAGTCTGCATCTCACAGCCGCCTGACAGTGTGGCAGCTCCAACTTTGCTCTGTTGTTTGTTTCCTGACAGGAGGTCAGCGCTGGGTTTTTTTCCCCACAGCAACCTAAACTCCCTGCAAGACACGAGGGAGAGAATTAGCTTTTAAGAACCTGTCCATCTCACATTTATTATTAGCAGACTCAAAATGAATATGTTGCTCAAGACATGCTTTCTTTTCTGACTTTCTTTTTCTGCGTATATTCATTTATCTGGTAATATATGGATGTGCATTTTTTTCCTTTTTTAAATGTTTGTGTTCATTGAAGGATATGTTTAAAGAAAAGCTGTCAATGTCATTATGCATAGAAGGCTGAATGTTCACCTCTTATATAATACCAAATATCCTCTGTCTTTGGGCTACAAAGCGGAGGAGGCGGAGGCAATCTGTAATGCTCAAACAACCCATGCAACACTGCAAGAAACCAGCTGCCTTTACAGCATCTTCATACTACAGCAACCAATGTTATTTACATTGTAAGACACTGTTACTGTATGCAGAAATACTTTCTGTTTTCATTAAACTTGAGAATAGTCATGCCATGAATTTTGTGAAGATGTGACAAAAATGTAGGGAAAGTTGGAAATGTAAAGCAAATCTTTGTGCTAGTGCTTGCTTTAGGTTTCCTTTCCACCCCTGACAAGCATCAAACTGTTCCTTCAGTAAAACACCATCCCTCTTTCCCTACACAACGTGCCCTTTTCTGTTGCCAGAGCCAACACTTCCCCCATGTGTTTGCATTGCTTTAACCTGACTATCTGACACTGGGATTTCCTACAAGCAAGTGTAGTGTGTGGGCTGCTTTGTTGAGCTGAGATGTGCGGGGTCATGTGTGGATGCGTGGGAGGGAATGTACAGTATCAGGTTCTAAGTATATTCACTGGTACACACCATGAACTAAAACAGCTATGTCGACATAACTCAGGAAGAATCACCGATATAGATGCACAGTTCACTACAAATGCAAACATGTCTACATGTCTTTCAGTAGGATCTCTTATAGTCTTGAAATCTGCGTTTCTCTTCTTAAGAAGGCAATCCACACAGTTGGGAAATATTGACATCTGCCTAAAACAGGTTGTGTGAACAGTCAATGCCATCTAGTGGATAATGAATATACCCACAGAACTGATGACCAAGCTTGAAGACCCCTTCCTGTAACTCTGTCAATATTGTTATTTTACAAGCCTTCTGTTAATTTAGTTCAATGTAGTTTTCAATCATTCAATCAATGAAAGACTTTACAATGTTCACATATCTACTCAGCAAAACTGTCCGATGGTGTGTATCAAAGAGAATAGTGACAGCAGCATCAGATGCTATAAAATATATATAATACTACATGATAATGATTTTAAAAATGACTTCATAAACAGCTACAGGCATTTGTAGGCTATAAAGCTATGAAATCCGAATAAAAGGAGATCGTGAAGGCAACAGTTACCAAGGCAACAGTAAGCAAACGGAGCAGCCCGGCGTGAAGAGCGAAATAATGTATGTTGATTAGCTTTAACTAGTTGTTCTGTGTATGAACCGCATTATCAGACGGTAGGTTGAGTATTAACGTCGAATTGAAGAAGTGTGTAAAACTGTTTGCTTCATGCTAACCTGTAACGTTAGCTTAGACCCAGTTTGTTTATCATGCGAGACACAAACTGGGGCTAACCTGTAGCTAGTTTGTTTAACAAGCTAACAGTTTAGCCTACTGCCAGGATAAAATGTCTGTAATTCCAACCGTGATATGTTGCTAAAATACACAGATGCTCGTTTGAATTGACTATTCAGTAAAATAGTTTTATATAAACTGATACATTTTATCAGAACCAGATATCTTTTGTCACAAAAAAACAGAAACTACTTTTAAAAACACTTAGCATACAAAGAAGAAAATAAACAATCTAAACCTTCAAAACGACAGATAACCAATCTACACTCAGTGTACCTCAGTGACAAAGATTAGCTGTGTGGGCCCCATTTCTTCCTCCCTCTTTGTACGTTGTGTATGTACCATGTTGCCTTCAAGTGCCCGCCACCATACACACAGAAAATTATATTAGTTAGTTAGTTTGACATTGGGTCCCTCTACAAGACAGTTTAGAGAGTCCAAACATAATATAGAGTAAAATAATTAACATCGTCACATAAATTAAAAGCTCTACCAGTGGCTGCAGGTGTTTTCACTTTTACCTGATTTGACCTCTTCTTATGACCTTTATGATTCTTATTAGTACATTTGATGACATCACGTGGCTCCCTGCATGTTTCCACCCAACACAGGTCTAATCAGCAAATAAGTGACAACACCTGTGTGGGTGTACTTCAAGATTCAAGACTTTATCTGCCATTTGCTCAAGTACAAGTGTACAACGGCATTGGCATCTCAGTCAAGTGATAAAAAATACAATTACAGATATACAGAGTAAAAAAAACCCCCAACATAAATAGTAAATAATAAAATATACACAGTAAAAACATATTAAGAGTATAATAGACTTTGTTAGTGTGTGTGACTGCATGCGTAGGGGGTGTGTGCAGAGCCTTTAATAAAAATAAATACCTTTCATACGTGAAGACAGCCAGTCTTCATGCTGTTTGTCATCCACAAAAAAGCATTCATGTGTATTCTTTCTGTAACCTGCAGCCAAATTAAACGCTGAGCCAGATGCCAGAAGCAGAGATGTCGTCACCACAGCCCAGTAAATATTTCTTATAGTAAATACAGTCAGTGATTGATGATGAATTTGTACCATTATTAACAGTGTTTTCAACAGAGGGACCAGAGATTTCTTCAGACAGCATTGTTGTTTCAGAGAGCACTGCCACATCACATAAACCAGGTACAGTGGGCAAAGAGACAGATCTGTAAAATAGAAAGCGGAAACAATGAAACTGTGGAAAACTATATGTATTTTTTTTTTCCAAACATCTTTATTACGTTGTATGTAGACATGAGGGAGAGGAGGAAGAGGAGGGACACTCGACAGAGCCCATTCAAAGTGCCAGACAGTAATAGTGTTTTTCTACTGAGTATCAGCGAAAGAGGGGACAGAAAAGAGGTTGGTGTTTGAGAACAACTGCGTATGTACAAATAAGTTCTTGTGACACAGTGTCTGCGAAAAGAGAAAAATTCATCGCCATGTTCAAGTCCTGGTGCTGTTCTCCTCCGTGCACAGGAGATGCGTAAATTCCTGGCTTTGCCAATTGATAAGAAGACGACCCACGCTGCACGAATAATGGCTAAGCTGAAGAAAGAGCTGTCAGAAAGAGTGGAGGAGGAGGAGGAGGAGGAGGAAAAGGAGAAGATGAAGAATCTAAAACAAGTCAAGAGTAGGACAGTTCTCCCTAAACAAACACCCGGCAGACATGAGCTGAAGATGGCCATGATGAAACGAGGTGAGTGGAGAGACAGTAGAGAGTCAAAGCATGTCAAATTCTGTAAAGGCGCTACTTAGGCAGCTTTTTAAAACCCCTATGTGCGTTGGCTAACTAACTTGCTAATCTAAATGTTAACTATTGTCTGCCCTCTGTCCCCAGAAAACGTTACGAAAGACAGCAAGCATGACTTAATCTCCATGGAACGGCAGAAGGCAGTGTTGGAGGTAAACGATTTCTGGAGTTGTTAAAGATCTTAATAAAGGTGGAGCCATATCAACAATCTGGATTGTTCTCAGTTTCTCAGTCTACTGTGACTGACGCCTTTTGAGTGTTTGCTTTCTGTCGGCTGATGCTCTCAGTCATCTTGAACCACATCCATCATCTATTTCGAAATATAAAAAGACTCAGCTATGTTTTTTTTATAAAATCTAAAACATTATCTCCTTGCTCTTTCTGAAAGAGGACATGCCAATTATTATTAATGGCTCTGTACCGTGGTTGTTTTGTTCAGTCAGTATCTTCTTTTTACACTGCAAATACATATCATGTCACTCTCCCTTCCTCAGTTATCTCTGATGACGAAGAGGTCAGAGATTTTGAGGATGGACAAGGCCATTGCAAAAGAGGAGGGGCAGCTGAAACAGCTTGAAAACATCATTGAGAGAGACAACTTCAAGTTTGAAGAGTTCCTCAGGGAGAACGAGAAGAAGTCTGTGGAAGCCAGAACATTGTAAGAAGTATCAAGATATGACATGTTGGCTGCTTCGTAAGTTACATTGCAAACGGCTGTCTTGTCTCTGTTGCCAGCTTTGAACGGGAGGCCAAGTCCAAACAGGAGAAGAATGTTGAGATCAAGAAACTGACGGCTGAAATAGGGAGCATAAAAAGGTAGCACTCTGATAATGTTGTATTACCCATGCTTTAGTGCATTAAAGTGTTTACCCAGAAGGTGCACTGAGAGGAACTGTAAATGAGGGTGAACACATTTGCTATGTCATGTGGATTTAAATCTAGTCTTTCTTTTTCAAAGTGAACTCGTCAAGTTCGAAGAGATCCTGATAGACTACAAGAGATACAAGGAGCTTCTGTTCAAGTTGTCTCCTCCAGAGTGGCAGGAGGCCCAGAAGACCAAGGCCTTGAAAGCAAAAGTCCTGTCTGACGAAGACAAGCAGAACAGGGAACCTGAGGAGTCAGCTATTAGGAACGGCAAGTACTTGGTGAATCGACATAACGTAGACTATGAGGACCAGGGTGATACTGGTTAATGTCCTGATATTGTTGTTTTTAATTCAAACTCAAGCGTAGCCCAAGGAGCGCTTTGTTACAGTAAGTATGGATGGTGCTAGCAGTGTGATCTGAGTGATAACGTGCACACAGGTTTGGAGAGCAAGGTTTCCGGTCCCGGTAGAGAGCTGCCATCCATCAGAGAGACCAGGATGTCCTCAGCCCACAGCGACACACTGTAAGGAAACACCAACACACGCACCTCAATCACAACCCTGATGGCTGATTTGCTGCACATCCTGTATTTATCTTTTACGGTCATACACACTGATGCGGTGGTAATCCACGACTACCATTCAGCAAGGCAGAAACATATCTTTAAAAATAATTTTTACCTATTAAAGACCTATGTCCTTGTATAGAGTATATCATTTTTTCTTGTGAAAATGCAGTATGTTTATATGGTCATTTAAACATACTTTTACAATTTATTTTCTCTCTGTTGTAACACACAGCATGCTTGTATCATTTTGAACATCTTGCAGTGAATTTAATTGAAATCCTGTTTACCCGCTGCTGCAAAAACCTTCTCCTGACCCCAAACTCTTTCTTTGGCCTTGCAGGATCACAAATTCTAAACTGGATAGCGACAGCTCAGAATATGAGGTCGGTTTTCCAAAACATCGCTTTTCATCTTGAGTATTTCTTTTTTTGCAGTACTCACAGTGCACCTATCTTGCCCACCTTGTTTGTCGCCTCTGCAGGATGAGCCAGAGCTGTACTTCACTGATCCCCAGCAGCTACTGGACCTGGTGACAGAGCTGACAGAGCAGAACTTGTCCCTGATTCAGAACTCTACAAGGCTGGAGGTGACACTGGAAGAGCTCCGACAGTCCATGGAGACAACCAGGAAGAAGATGTAAGCGTCATGTGAATGAATGATTTTGGTATTTTGCCTGTTGTCTTGCTTTAAAATGGGAAGACTTAAAACACTTAAAATGTATTCCTTCTATCTGCTCCTCTTCCTTAGCGTGTCCTTAATGTTTTTACTTGGAGTTTCAGACCTTGTTTTTTCCTGTACACTATTTACTCCCTTATCTCCTCCCCCTCCTCTGAATCCTTTCTGTCTGAAGTGAAAAGGATGAAGAGCAGCTGACGCTTCAGCTGAACGACATGAACCAGAGAATAGACAAAGAGAAGGCAAGAGGCAACAAGCTCAAACAGAAGGTTCAGCTCCATGTCTCATTGAACACAGAAGACCAGGTAAGGAAGCTGAGATCTGAGTGGTAACAACACCCAGAAATCATGTAAGGTGGCATTAGTAGCTTTGAGCTTTAGATATCCAGTCTCATCTCTCTTCTCCTCTTCTATCTATCCCACTTCCTCCTCTTGCTTACAGGATGTCATGTTGGACTCTCTGGGTGAGAAGGTGGCAGAGGTCCATCGCTGCTGCGTAGATGACAGGGTGACCAACCTCAGCACCTTGGAGAAGCTGGGCAATATTGAGAACTGTATGTCTTTACTGCTGCAGGGCCTTGAGAGTATCTCTGAAGAGAGCTTAGCGATGATGAAGAAGATCAAGGACAGTGAGAGGAGGAGCAGGTAGGTCTCGGGGGCTATACTTTGCTAGCTTTCACTTGACTGCAAGAAAAAAATCGGTAGTGCAACAAATTAAAGCGTCTTCTGAAGGTCAAATGGCAATGACATAACCTTTGGCATTTTGACAGTCATCACAACATTACTCCTGGAATACATTGCACTCCAGGAATATTTTTTCCTATATAATACATTCCTTCCTAACTTAATTAAAAAAATACAGTAGCATGTTATTTAAAAATCCCCTCGCTTCCTACATCATGTCGCAGGCAGCGTGAAGAAAAGCTGAGAGAGCAGAGCGAGAAACAGAAGGAAAGGATGAGGAGGTACATGGAGAGATCCCTGGCTGACTCCAAGAAAATAGTAAGTCATTAGGTTATAAATTGCTTCATACAGCCTTTTATGCTATTCTCCGAATGTTGTAATACCAATAGTAAACATCACAATTTAATGCCAGTAAATTATCACCACATTAATTTGGATGGCATCTCTTCTTCGCTTCTCTTTTAATGAATTAGAACATTAACAGAAGCTCGCTGTGTGTCCTGATTCAGTCACATACTTCAAAATGAATACCAGTCTTAAAGGCTGAAACTGAATTTACAGAAAAAATAAAAACATAACAATCCCAAAAGCAATGAAAATAAAATGTAGCCCATTTTCTTTCAGTGTGGGAGAAAGCTCATGCCCAGATGCATGCCTGTTGCCCAGAAAGTCAGAGTCAGCAATGTGGACAACACTCCTGCCGAAGATGAGATCCATGCGTACCTCTTCACCTCTGAGGACATAGAGTGAAAAAAGAAAAGAAAATCAGGCAAAGAAAAGTATGTTCAAAAAACACAACAGTTGAGGAGTGAAAATGTTTTATTATTGGATATTTGGTTGCAATAAATCAACATCAGCTGAGATGAGCAAAAATGTGCATGTCTAAGAGAATTATGTAAAGTACAATAAAGCAGTCTGATTGAAGTGAATAAGTGAGTCCCTGGTTGTATAACTGTTTAATATTGGCACTTTAAATATATGGATTATTATGATGAAATGCACATTCATTTATTTTCCTACTGCAACTCTATTGCTGACTCTATATAGACTACAGATCTCATTTATTCCAGTAAATACATACATCAATTATCTGATATCTTATATTGAAATTTGCATCCATCTCCATCTGTTATGCAATAATCAATATGATCCAATTTGTCTTATGGATATGTATCAATTACAAGTTACAAAAAAACGACAGTAGGCGGTGGTGTTGGACGTTTCTGTCCGCTCTATCATCGACCGGAGAGGAAGGAGGATGAGGAAGTGGCTGCTGGTTTGGAGCAGCTGGACTGGACTAGGAGATGTAGCTAACTACACTAAAGCACCAGCGTCTGTCAGGGGGTTACTAGCTAGTCAGCTAGATTATAGGAATATTTGACAATGCGATGGGCAACTGCTGGGCATACTGTGTCGGGCTCTTCAGGAGAGAAGCCACCAGGATCCAGAGAGGAGGCGGGTAAGTGAAACATGGCACTAGCCAGGTGAGCTAACTAGCATAAAAGCATCATCTGAAGCAGCGTATCCGGTTACTGCTAACGTTAGCTAAAAGTTGGTTAGCCGGTACCACAGCGTGTCTGTTAGGACTTTTTGACAGCTCTGTGTGTTAGCCTGGTGGTCATGTTGTAACCGAGAGATACAGGCCAGTCAGTAAGCTACTGGTTACGCTTTTGTGCGGTCTCTGTGGGGTCTAGGAATCAAGACCCCACCCCTATTGTCAACAGTCTGGATATAGTTTAGCTAGGTCTAATTAAATGTATAGCATAGCATAAATGACATTCTGAGCTAGGGCTGTTTAAGGCTTTGACCATGATTGTAGACTAGTATTTGGACCTTGTAGCAGTCTGTGTTGAATCTCAATCCTGATGCATATACTGGGTCTCAGATGTCTGTTTCTTGCGTCATTTGCAGGCCGTTGTGTCATCAAATTTAAGGTTAATAATTGATGTTTTTTAGTCTGACTTTACCTTCTGCTTTGTTTAGATTACAGAAGGCTTTCTCTCTTCCAGCAGCAAGCTGTTTCACACTCACACATCACTTCCGTATGGTTACATATCGGAGCTGACAGTTACAGTGGTAGTGATAAGGTATTAGTGAAGGATTGGCAATTTGGAAACCTCATTATAAATTGTGTAAACGTCCACAACAGCAGAACACCAGCTGTGAAACAAGCCAAAAGAGAGCAATAGACCTATTTCACTACAGACATTTTGACATTTTTCATAGCACGCAAAACACAAGTGTAATCAATAACGTTAATTATGGCTGCATTCGATGCTGGCATCACTTACTGGGACACTTAAATGGAACTGAACCATCATTAATATTATTTGTTACATCTGTGCTTCTCTTGCTGTTACAAGTCAATATTTCAGCAGCTGTTTTCTGCCCTATAAGAGTCAGCATTTATTAACCCATTAACTCTTAATTGCATATATTCCTACATACCTTGGGTCTAGAGATCTGTCATGTATTGGGTTAGATAGGTCACATGTGTAGTTAACAGGAAGAGAAGGAGAGGAGGCATGAAGAACTATCCGTTGTTTGTACAATAACGCAAGTAAAGGCAGAAGCTCCATGTCATGCAGCACTGTCTAAGTATGAAGATCCATTACTTATTTGTCTCCGATTGTACTACAAATTAAAATACCATTACATGTAAACAATAATAACCCCCCCCCTTAAACAGATTTTTATCATTTATTTGTTTGGGGGTTTTAACATAGGCTACCATATGTGTCTTTAATGCGTTTAAGGGTTAAAGGACCACATTGGTCAATTGACCTGTTTAGTCTTGAGAACATAGACAGAAAAATCATCACTGCATTTAGAGCAGATCACTTGCATTTGGGTTTGATTGCTGAAGTTTTAGCATGTTGTGGAAAGTTGCTAAAGTTGACCGTTACAGAAGGTATTCATTTACTGTGCAGTGATTTGAATCTGTACATAGTCTGGCATTGTCAGCATCACTTCCATACAGACAGGCAAAATTGTTCAAAAATTACATACAAATAAATGATCATAATGTTGGCATGAAGTGCCCAGATTTTGACCACGATGCCTATATATCTAACACTGGGTTTTTCTTTTCTCGTGTATTTTATGTCAGTAGTATACAATGTAGTCATCATACAACTCCTTCATGTGAAATAGCATTCAACATTCAGATTATTGCTAAGTGTGTTCATTCATACTCTCTTAATTATTCAAACAGGTCCAAATACTTCCGAAGCAGCACCACAGGGGAACATTATACAATAGAGGTATGAATCGTACATTTAATAGCATTGTTTTCTTTTTTTAATGTTGACTCTTCAGTATAATGTTATGTCTAATTGTGACTTTTAATTTTGCAGTTTGAAAATCTGGTAGAGAGTGACGAGGTAAGTCTGATCATGTTCTGATGGTCTGTTTATATACGCAAGAGCTTTCAGGCCCTAAATACGTTTAAGGAAAACGCTGTTAGTGAGTTTTCTCTCAACTCTATTATTGGAACTAATTACATTGTAAATAGACTAAGTCTTTTATAAGACGTGTAGTCTAATTAAAACCTGCATTATGCTGGTACTCCCAGGATACTTTTTAGTTTCCTCTGATAGCCATCCTCCAGTGATGGATAGAAAATGATGGGTGCACCAGTGCACCACCCATCACTGTGATACAGCAGTCAGGGAGTAACTCGATTACTGTCTGCAGAGTCCCAGACTAGTAGCACTTGAGTCAAACAGTGCAGCGGGGAAGATGCATTTCACATTGACTGTAATATGGTAAAATGTTGTGTTTGTTGCTTTGCAGGCTGAGAGCCCACAGCCCTGCCTGAGGTAAGAAAAAACAAAAAAAAGTAGTCTTTGACCAAAGAACAGTTTACCTTCAAGTATGTTTTGTTTTGTTCTTTTATTAGACCCATCAGCGAAGATGAGATCAAGCACCTCAAAGAGCACCGCTACACTGCGATCTCAGACAAGCAGATCCTGATAGACCAGAAGCTACAAGTGGAGGTGAGACACAGTTTAAAAGAGTGATCTGTCTCTGTTAGATTAACAGCCCCCGTTATTTCATTTTACAACATACTTTTGCTTATTTTTAATTTGCTGCGTTGTTTTTTCTGTTTTGTAATTTTCTGTTCTGTGTTTTTTGTGTTTGTTTTCATTTTGTTATTTCTTGCTTCAGTTAGAGGCACAAGAGGAGAAGTTGAGGCTAGAAGAGGAGGCTAGAAATGCCGCCCAGCGGGAGGCCGCCAGGTTGGCGCGTGAGGGAAAATTGAAGGAGGTGAGGCGACACTGAGCGCTCCCTTCTGCCAGTTTGACTTACTGCTTGGCTAAAACAACTTCTCCTCTAACCTACTGGCCCTGTGCAGAGGCTTCCCACCATTTCCAGCCCTCTGTATCTGAAAGGGACACAGCGATATTTCCTCTGTTCAGTCTTCTTTTTGTCCTCATTAACCTGTCCTTGTTACCCAGTCAGGGGAATTGTTGTCTGTTTTAGTGCTTTATTTACCTGACAAACTACTTGGTAGCATTGCTAGCATTTTTAATCATCCTTTAGACAAAACAATCGATACAATGGAACAATGCTAACTATAAATATTTCACTTTATAGTAGAGAGGCAACAGATGTCACATTTATTCCAGTTGGGAACTTCAGGATGGAATAATAGCCAGTAGATGATGCATAATACACAGCAAGGACTGAAGTGCCAATAGACATAAAACTAGCAATGAAACTTATTCATAGGTATAAGCAGTGAACTGAGGACAAGACAAGGCCCATGCTACAGATAATACCACTACAGGCCTTGCAGAATAGATGAATAGAGAAATGTGGACTATTGGGATATAATAGTATATAGCAGTATTCCTATACTGTTTCAGGGAAAGGCCTGCTGCAGGAAAATATGTGATATAATGAAAGTGGGACTGAGATTTCTTTGTTTTTCATGCCACATTCCACTGCTTCTCTGGTGTTGCTTTGTTTTGTTAAAGTTATTTGCTCACATGTTTCCCTGATTTCTTTTAGTAATATAGTCTGTATTTTATTCATGGGAAGATCTTTTTACTTGATCTGTGGTCTTATTGTCAGCAGCTGTCTGCCCAGAGGAAACGGGGGAAAGCAGACGGCTCCGGCGGTGAAACTCAGCAAAGGAAGTGAGTCACTTGAGTTCATTAGACAACGGGATGGTTGTTCAGCTGAGGACAAGCTGCGGTCATGAGGTTTTCATAGGTTTTAGAAGACAGTAATGCTGGATGTATTTAAAGGGGAAAGAAGTTAAGAGAGTCTTTCATCAGTTGGTGGCAGCTGGAAAAAGAAATTTGAAAACCAGAACATCATTTAATAAGTATAAATCAACAACTCTTATCTATCAGCACCTCAGATGTGTGATGTTTTCACTTATTGCTATCTGGCAGACAGAGTCTTGCACATGTTTTATTTTTTTTATTTTTTTAAACATTGATTAAATTATGTGAGCACACAGTTTGTTCCTGCAGTCAGTGTGTTGGCTGCAGAAACAGATATTAAAGCACTACAAGGTATCCAGTATCAGAATTCAATGCTTAATTAATTTCTCACTGTGCCAGGAGAGAGCTACAAGAGCACAGAGCCAAGCGCAGTATCAGCTCTTGTCTCATCCAAAATGTAAAGAACCGGTGTCACTAAATTGTTCTTGGCCTGTTCCAGACAAGCCTCTGGGGAGGATTTTGACGTCTACCTCCATAATGTAAAAGCCCAGTCCGAGGCTTTCAGGAGCACCAGTAAGTGAACCATCTAGCCTTAATTGTATTAGCTGTAATTATACACAGGTATACATACAGTCAGTTCAGACTGCATTTCCATCAAAAGGTGCAAGAGTTAGGTCCATGTGTCCTTTGGTCATTCCATTTTCCTTTCAGAAACGGGTAACAAAACGGGTCAGAATTTTGTTTTCATTTTTGTGGGCATCAAAAAAGGAAAATCAATGTGTGTTTTCCTGTTTTCATATTGCAGTGGGTAATCCAATTAATTAGAAAACTGAATCCAAAAAACAAATTTCTATTTTTAAGATTTGTAGATTTCTGACTTATCGTCCCTGCACGCACCTCTCAGGAGCGCACAGAGTGAAAAGGTGGAATACTATCAGACATTTAAATGATTTCTGAGGAGATTTAGTATTTATGAGAGATATGAACCTTTATGCCTATATGATTATTATGCAGGCTACAGGCTGTCAGTCACCAGTGAACCAGATAATAAAGGTTAATACACTAAATCTCCTCAGAAATCATTTAAATGTCTGATAGTATTCAAAAAAATTCAAGAACTGAATCTCAAAAAATTTGATTTGTTTTTTGGTTCTCTAAATAATTTGATTACCCACTTCAATAGTGGGTACAAACACATTTATTTTCTTTTTTTGATACCCACAAAAACAAAATTCTGTCCCATTTTTTTGTCTTAATATCCGTTTCTGAAAGGAAAATGGAAAGACCAAAAGATACACGGACTGAGTTACACTCTGTTGTAAGCTAATAATTGACTCTTTGTTTCCAGGACTGCCATCTGACACGAACGTGGTGACTCCCAACACAGAGTACAGCTGGGATTTCACCACCAAGACCCGCTCCACCAACGATGACGGGACCTCACTGGATCTAGAGTGGGAAGACGAGGAAGGTGAGAGTTAGATGTTTGCTCAAATCGGAAAGCTTTCTCTTGCTCAGCAGTTGACTTTACTCTCAAGTCATTCCTTTGACTCTTCTGCTGCAAAGATGAAAAAATGTTTGGTCTGTCACCAATCCCTGATCCATCAAACATTCTGGTTACATCCTGATTGAAGTTTGATTGTAGTTCAATCACTCTGGGGGACCCATCCCCCCTCCGGTCCAAACATTAGTGTTATTTAGGAAGTTTGGCAGTAAATTCTGCTGATCTTGTGCTGGTTTTTGGGCACCCCTCTGTTTATTCGTTTCATCTTGCCAGCATACTTAACAACCCAGGATGTATTCATATTAATTCCTCACTACAAAAATGACTGTTTTAGCTGTGTTTCTTGTATCACTGCCTAACAGATATATACAGTAAATTCAGCTCTGACCATTTAAAAAAAAAAATCCTATCTACACATATATAGCAGCAAAGTTAGGTTCCATTAAAGACCTAAAGGTACAATTAAATGTAGTATGTTAAGTTTTAAATTTGGTTTACAAAGTCTTGGGTAGGAACAGGTTTCTTGGATTCTCTCTGAGCCACCAGATCACTGCCTGCAGCCCTTTGTGACTTCACTGACTAGTGCTGTCAGAATGACAGCTCGTGTCCTTGCGTCGTAGGAATCAATCGTGGGCTTCCAGCCTGGGAGAGGTCTCGGACGGAGGAGGACATCTTGCGCGCAGCCCTGAGGCCAGGCAGAAAGCCGTTGAACAGCGGCCCGACCTCGGCCTCCGAGGACTCCTGCGCACTGGAGTGGGAGAATGATTTAGTGAGTACCCATCCAGAGGACACTGCAGACACTGAATTTGAAGGGTTTGTCAATCCTGTCCTAGACACTCCCTCTGAGGACGCCTCGGACTGTGGCCTCAGGTTGGACACCCAGGACAGATAGTGTCCAGCACCAAAGGAGACGTTTGTCCTCTTCATGTCAGAGCTCACCAGCTTTTTGCCTCATGAAACGGAAACGTTCTTACTTTCCCTTCCTATTCTGTAACATGAGACTCTGATGCTGCGGGAATATGTTGTGTGTCTCTACACTTTGGTACAGTGTAGTGATGTTTTTATCAAACACTCATTTTTTCAGTGCCTTCATTTGCCAAATTAGCCACCGACCATTTTATGCATTGTAACTTAAACGGATCAGTTAACGTCCAATACCATTTGACACATTGTTCAGTAAGTTCAACATTTCCAGTGACCATACAGAAGCTGCCGAGCTACTCTGAAGGAAAACTTCATTGTAAAAGCAGATGGCTGCTTTACGAGCTGCATATACTCACTGATGGAAATAAACATATTTCACCAATAGGGAAATTTGTCCTCTGCATTTGACCTATCCTAACTGTTTAGCAGCCGCAGACAGCCACTGTGCAGTGCCTGGGGACCAAATGCAGTTCTGAGGCCAGTGCCTTGGTCAGTGGCAAAGCCAAGAGTATCCCCTGCATGTCTTTTGTGGTGTGAAAAAACCCACACAAACACAGGAAAAAAAACATCCAAACTACAGAAAAAGTCCTCACTCAGCCCTCAGTCTTTCTCCTTAGTTTCAGCTTTGCCCTTCAGTTTTATGAAGTTCTTGCATGATGGCAAAAAAAGGAACTGAATTCCATATAAAGGCTGCTGATGAAAAAGGTAAAACATCAGACTCAACCCTTTTGATGAATCAGTGTAATAATAATACAGCCACATTTGAGCCTGGGCCCAGGATCGTCTCTTCAGTTGCTTGGGGTGGTGGTGGCCTGTTATCATCAGAAGTCCTTCTGAATCTTTGCTTGATTGCACAACATGAAACTGTTTTGACAGCGACCTATGATAAACGCTGGTTATATCTGGGTGCACAGCGTGTCGTCAAACAGCAGCACCCTCAAATAAGGCATGGATTATGTGACATGCACTCTGATGAGAAAGCTGTGGTCATTGCGGTGACCCCGCTCCGCTCATTAGTGGGGTTTTTGTACTGGAAGACTTGATATGATACAGAGTCATATTGCCAATATGGGAACTATCAAATGCAAAACTCTGCGTAACTGTAATTTGTGCATTTTCTGATCAAATGTGTCCGCCTCTCAGGGCCAACAGCCTTGTGTCCATAAAAACTAAAACAAAGAAGCCCAAGCATGAAAACACGTTCACTGTCCAGTAATCTGACAACAAGAGACATGTTATAAAACAACATAATTAAGCACATACAGCTGCGGTTACATGGACAATATTTCTTCAACCCAATTGGAATCATTCTGATTAGAGATTCCAACTTAACTGTTTACATAGACGCTAAATAAAGTGATCTGATAAGATGTGCGTTTACATGCCCCGAAGCATTTAATCAGAATATAACTCTTTTGACATGTGCACACTGGCTCCGCCCGCTGTGAAGCGTCTAATCTAATCTACAACTCGTTGTTTCGAGCCTTTCGACCATTGAGCCGTTCAACAATTAATTTTTATTCTGATTGGGCTATTATTCCAATTATTAGTGAAATATTAGGGTTCATGTAAACGCAGCTCCTCTTCATGGGCCCATTGTAGGTTTTAAACTGGCCTTTTTGACATTTTATTAGAAGATCTTTTTTTTTTATGTCAAAAACAATAGCACAGAACAGCAAGATCATTGCCAGGCACCATAACATCCACGACAGCCACATCACAAACATTATATATTATCGATTATGGACACCAGCTCTACATAATTTGCATAGAATTAATCCAGGATTTGCAAAGCATATAGCAAAAAAGAAGGCAAATGAGATTCTTCCTTCATTCTTTATTCCAACAAATATAATCTAAACTGGCCTTTGTCACAGAGCGCCAGCGTCTTAAAATACCAGTCATTTCCTTCAATTGGTTTTCTGGTTCATTGTGATAAACCAGGGTTCCCACAACAGCCTGGAAAGTATGGAACGGTGTGAAAATAAAAAATCCTCACATTTAAGAAGCAAATTAGCACTAATTCTGGCCATTATTCTAGATGTAAGTACGTGTTATACATCACAAATCCAAACAACTGGGGTAAAGTAAAGTTATTAAGCTGGTAATGTGTTAATTGCTCTGAAATACAGGGGAATAAGTGCAGAACAGGTGGAACATAACAGGAGAAAATCTTCACTAAAAACAAAAAGCTTTAAAAAACAAAAGACTACTGATTTCTGATTGGTTGCTGGCATTTGGTGTTTGGCATGTATTCAGGAGACAAATCATTTTTAAGTGTAACGACTTTTCTGTTTTATCTGAGATGAAATCCAAACCACCTGTGATTGTTGCTCACTGCTAATAATGGAAGCAATATTTTGTGGAGATTGTCTCGAGTCTGGATGTAAAAAGAAAAGTTACCAAACATGCAAACATGACTCTGTGGTGTAAACTTTGTCATGTCCCTATAATGGATCCAATGCTGCTGTATACTGTTTATTCTAGTTCTTGTGAATTACATTTTTAGATCCTGATATTTTGACCCATCACGTACGGTCGAGCATGAATTAGGAAAATAGTGTTTCACATCCATTATTTAATCAGTTTGAATCAAAAGTAGCTCACTGGTTGCACTCTAGTGTGTGGACATTTAATTTGGCGGTCTCCGCTCTTAGACGTTCACTGAAATGATTCACTTGTGTGAATAGGAAAATGTTCACTACTGTTGAAGTGTGTAGACGAGACACGAGTTGACACGAGTGTGTAATTTAAAAATAGTATTGTTTTGAGCACAATATTATGTTTTGCTGTGATTAATCACTGTAATTTTCTGTACGAAAGAAAACTGTAACTTAACATTCCTTGTCACACAGAAAAAATAAAATATAGGAAAATGTATTTTGGGCATCACATACACCCACTGTACATGGGGCATCAAGGGCAGCTGGGATTGATACAAAAACTGAACAGACAGGGCCGTCATAGGTTAAGGTGAAATGCTTGACATCGTGTAAACAGGAAGTGAAGAGTATAGGTCTGAGGTTCCTTTATGTCCATGATTGTCCTTTGAAATCATAGGGGTCCTTGTGATCCTTGACTGTGATTCGTGCAAAGCTGGGGCATTTTAAGGAGGGAGGGGTCTTCCACTCATTCATAATTTCCAAAGTCCATTCTGATGCCGTAAGGAAATCAAACAAAGTTCTCCAAACAAAATAAATATTTAAAAAAAATGTTTGGGTAGAAGCTCTTCCTCGACTCAGAATGTGTTTTGTTTTAGGTGCTCTTTGGATAGGGATACATGTGAAATAAATATATAGTAAAGACATCACTTCAGATTCAAATAAGATTTCCAGTTTTTCCAGTATTTTTCCCATTTCTTTTTTGGATTGATACCTTTTTTTAATTATCATGATTTAACAAAACCATCACCTTAATCACTCTTGTTGCTGCAAGTAAATTATAAATGTGTTTTCATGGCGATATTTCACATTGCCAGCATGTTTGTACTTTTCCAACAAACTAAAGTAACTGGCTAGCATCTATATTTGCTCATTCATGTGATTCCCAAAATCATATGACAACCAATAAACCTCCTCAATTTACAATGAATGTATTTATATCCTTAAAGGCATTTGAGTTTTAGCTTTGGGGGGAAAAGCGTGCTATTTGTTACTTTCAAGTGAATAAAAAAAGGACAAAATGATGTAACTAGCTGAAAAGAAGCATTTTCAGTATGTCCGATACAGTGCACATTCAGTATATAAAGAGTTGATTCAACAAATTGACAGATCAGTTTGAAATGACTGACTGACATTAGGGTTTTCACACCACACAGGTCACAGTTCATCCAGCGCAGATTCATTTTAAAAAGCTGAAGCGGACGTTTCAGCAACATACAACCAGCAGCAGGCAGCATTAAAGTGAGCTTCTGACACTCCTATTGGAGCACTCTGCGTCTGGAAGCGTCTTCTTTCTCTAGCTGCTTTAAGATGTAGGAATGGGCTGTCGATCATCTGTAATGAATTTCACAAAAAACTAAATGTCCCTTTTGCTGCTGCTCTGTGTTTAAAATACAACAGTGATTCAACATCCTACCAGTTCATGAACGTGTTGCTCATTAGCTGCTATAGCTCTGCTGGGAAAAATCCTCTGTGAACCGGAGGTGATGCATTTCATATTTCAGTTTTTTTTTTTAAGTAAGTAGAGGAAGACTTGTGTAGTTAACAGTCGTCATATTTGTTTGTGTTCTCTTGGCAGTTATAGTGACAATTACAGGCTTTGAGACTCTGGAAATTTTTGGTTTAGGTACCTTGAAAGTGCTTCAATTTTACTCTTAAAAACTGTATGAACCCTGAACAAAGTGATGTAGTTTCTTACTGTGCATTTAAATGTGACGCTTTGTTTTAATCACAATGCAGCAACACATTTGGCAGTTATTACACAAACACTGAAAGATTTTTTTGTTAGATACGGACTCATCTGTCAGTTTTATTGTGGTCACTAGAAGGGAGTTTGTCACAAAACTACACTAAATTGTGCACATGTATACCATGAACATGAACTCTACAAGGGTGGATTCTTTTTTCCTGTAGAAGTTTGCACTTCTAGAGACTGAACAGCTTTACGACATGATATGTGCTTCATTTTCAGCTTGGACTCCTCTGTAAATAAAAGTTGTCTTTGCATATTTGCATCGTCGTGGCATATTTTTCCATTATAAGAGATAAGGTGGTGGAAATAGTCACTGATGTATGTACATAAATGAGTAAAATATTTGATACTGGGGTTTGGGTTTTTGTATGACAAACTTTGCATCAGGAGACATGAGAATGCAATTTCCAGAATCTGCTCACTGTTCATTGTGAATAATTAGATCAGTGTAAACTGTGAGCTGCATTGCGGCAACGCTGTGGCATTGGGGTTGTCACAGCCTCTTCTGTTATGTTGTAAAAATAGCATCTAATCAATTATTTTACTGGTTATATTTGAACACAACATCTGTGTCTTACTTCCAGAGGCTACTGTCATGGGGATAGTATTCAACCTTTTGTAGACGGAGAGGCAGAGATGCCAACTTTTCTCACTCCTTATGCCTGGATCAAACATTGATGTGAGTGTAGTTATAGGGTTAATAGATGCCTGGTTCTCATGGCCAGTGGATAAAGCACACACACCAATTAAGGATTCCTCTTATTGAGACAATATTTTGATCATTATAATTTACAACAGGATGTAATGTTTCTTGTAGCACGTAGCACTTTGGGTTTTGCTTGGTTGGAGTGAGTCCGGCTTCAAAATAAACTGGTACCTAAGTCATCTTGTGTAGCTTTTCCTTTAATAATTGATATCATAAGTCTAATGACCTCGGGCTGTGTCATCCACGTTGACCTAATAAAGGTCACAGATGTTCAGTGTTTATAATTACGAACAATTACATAAACAGAAAAGCATCAAACTCAGCCTGATATGCAGTAAACAGTAATCCTACTTTATTTTGTGCAGCCATCTTTTTATCGGCAGAATAGTGTTCATCCTTTTAACAATAACACAGTAAATCTGTATGGTGCACATTTCAGTAGGCAAGGCTCCTACACGGGTTTGGAAAGCATGGGAAGTTGTGAGAATAAAACCCCAGGTCCTGAAAAGTTTGTAAATGGCATGAATAGGTATGTAGAAAATGAGTGCTGCAGTAAACATGAATACATGTATGTAAGATGTTATGGGCACCTTACATCTCACAAACTATATTGCTTGTAAAGAATCATTTAAATCCATAGAGTGATAGCTTATGAAAATAAATTAAATTTAAAACAAAGCCAAATGTTCACATTTTCACTCACACTACCTTGCTAAAAATACATTTTTCTTTTCCCTTGCTATCTATAAATGGAGGTCTGATTGAGCCCCTTTAACACTAATGTTACTTCTCTGACTGCATGGGAGAGTCAAACACTTAAAGGAAGGCATAAAGAGAATAAAGTTTTATTAATTGTGCCAATAAATTCGGTTGTTGTAAATATACTTTAACAGCACAAAAATGAGTGTAGGTTGCCCACTAGTGGTTGAGCAAGGTCACTGCATTTCATTTGGAATCTGAAGACTGAATGAAGAATCCGCACTCACAACATTGTCCTTCCAGAGAGAGAAAGTAGCGGTTCGTCTACGGGAAATGGGTGTGAAATAGTAATTATTAGTGTGTTTAATTAGAGTTAAACGGATTAACGACGCGGGGGGGCTGCTGAAGCTTCGAACAAGTGACTACAAAGGACAACAATGCACAACGAACCGCAGTGATCCAGACTGAGTGGAGCCAGCAACTTGTGAGACGTTCCAGAGCCGCAGCACGACCACCGTAAGAATTCCAACTTCATACACTGAAACATCAAAAACGTATTTTATTTTTTTTTTTAAAAAGACCAGCGTTGACGTTTGTTTTATTACATATTCGGCTGCCGATGTTGTTTTTGACGTTTATGGCCGTGATAATCTAGCTATAACTGTCAAAGGTGGAAAAAGTTTGTCCACTCGGTACTTTATCTTACACATGCGTAAGGAAAGCGAATGCAAGTTAGCTGTTGAATGTACTGCTTTTGGAACCGAATATAAAACAGTTGTTTTAGCTTATGTTGTATAGTAGTATGTTTTAAGGCAATAAGTATCCATATTCTCCTCAGCTCTAACGCCAAAGCGAGCACTAGTTTGTCAGGAAAGCGGAGCGATATGCACTCCGCCTCTCCAGTCTACTTGTGTCCAGGATCTGGAGGACATGGCACGGGGGGACGGAGGGAAGAAGCGGTGGAAAACGAGAGAAAATCGTTAAGAAAAGTAGGAACTACCGCATAAACGCTATAAGAATACTCATTACCATGGCGTTCGTGCATTGTTAGAAGGTATGTGACTACACGATCATTTAATTTTTCCATTAAAAGAGTAGAACTGAACTCCAGTGAGCTACATCAGCAGGGTACGCTGGGCAGCGGCTCGCCGCTTTCCCTCGGAGGGCTGGGCTTACAGCTAGCATAGCTTAGCCTCAGTTGTGAGAAGTTCAAAAAGTTTCAGGAATGGAGGAAGAGAAGGAAGGGTGAAGTAACTTGGACTAACCGTTAAGAGGTAGAAAACTATGGCTCGTATGGTTATATTTTAAAGAGGAAACGATGCTCTAAAACGTAACACTAATAAACTATAGAGTGATAGTTATGAGGTGTGTGACTATACGTTTAAGCTAAACAAGTTGTGTTCCGTTAACGTTAGCTAAGCTAGTTAGCATATTCTCGAGGTTACTTACATTAGCTTGCTACATACCAGGGCTAGCTAATGCCACTGGAATAATGGATTATTACGACTGCTTATTTTCGCGGTACAGTTAAATTAGAGCAGCACTAACTTAAATGCTATTTTTACTACTGTTTGGGGATTTGTGTAACGTTAGATGCGTCTTTCTGAATCCTCTTTCTGTTTCTCTGGGTGGGGGGTTACTACTCACCGAATCGTTCTTCCATATTGTCTGTTCCCTGTAACAACTTCATACTTGTCAAGCATTTCAGACATATTTCACACGGTCAAGCAAAGTATTGTGCTTGAGTTTTCCAATGTTAACGTGTTTTTGTAGACCTAGTTAAAGCGATAATGACGGCATTACTCATTAGTTTAACTCAGAAGAAACCAAACTGTGATAAACAGCTACTTATGTAAGCCAATATAACAGCGATTTCGGAGCCTTTTTTATTGTTTACCACCTCCACTTTGCTTCCAATTTTGTATGGAGATTGAAATGAATATTGATACTCTCAGTATGAATTGTATCCCATGGTTTCCAAAACAGTCTCGTGGCATGTTATCTTGAGTTAGAAGATATAGTTAGAAGATATCTTCAGTTATCCTGTGCCTTGACCTGTTTAAATATATGAACATTGTGCAAAACCAATGCCTCTTTTGGACAATATTCATGTATAAATAGCAAGGCTGTGATTGTACAATGTGTCAATTTGGATCATTCTTGCGACTGCATTTTTCAATATACAAAATATGCAGGTCATACTACACCACAAACTATCTTCAATCGTGGTTACAGTTAATTTAGGCAATGCTCAGTAAATCTTTTCAAACCCTTTCAAAATGCGACTTTGTAATATGTAGCATCGCTCCAGAATGATTTGATTTTCAGCCTTTTAATGGCAAAAACACAGAGCTATCAGATCAGTGTGACAGGTTATCAGTTTGTAGAGATGATCAGATTTATCTGAAGGGTTAAGTCATTCAGGTGCAAATCCACTTTCAGCCGTTCAGGCAAGTTTATATCTACGTCTTTATCAAACAATATGTTTCTGCTCGTTTCAGGAAGATTAGACATGTCCTTGTGTTGAAATCGGTCACGTCTTGTCACTGCTCACCCTCTACAATGAACCGATGAATCACTGCTGATCCAGTCTAAAAGACGCCTAGCTGCATCCAGATCTGACTGATTGGGCTATGTGTAAACAGCTGCTGGAACGTCACAAAAACTGAGAATATTTTCAGGCTGTTGATTTTCATGTATGCCCACATGTTCCACTTTAAGAGGTTTCCCTCCGCTTTCATGTGCTTGTAGAACAATGAGCAGTGGAAGTGGGTGCAGTGCTGTTGGACAGCTGTGTGCTGGAAGGGAGGTATCGGGGCAGAGATGGGATGAGGGAGGAAGTAGCTCTTTGTGGTCGCATCCTTTTTGACTTAGGCCAGTTTCACAAGCCCCCAAACAGCTGCTGCTGCGGGCTGCATGTGTTTGATTGTCTGCTTGCTTGGGGCTGCATCATATGGACAGTGTATCACAGCATGGTTTGTTCCATTAGTGTAGCTGTACATCAGGAAGATGGTTTGAAACACTCAGTATCTGTACATTAGTAGGTGGAAACAGTAGTTTGTACAGTCATTGGAAACATTCTGATGCAACAATACTACATTTACAGGTGGTGATTCAGTATTACGTTTTTTTGTGACTCGTGCTTGTGCAATGCAGAAATAGCTGATAGATAATTTTAACCATTACTTAGGCTATATCATATCAATATTAGCAAAATATACTAAATAGGAGCAGAATTTCTTGAAACATTTCTTTATTCATTTCTTTATTTTTTTCTTACTAATTTGGCTTTACATTTTATTTAAGGTCAGATTAGTAGTTTTATTCTCCTGTCTGGTGGCAGACAAAACGGGCAATAGGTTGCTTCTTTTGCCACGACAGCATTTACAAACCGCAGCTGTACTTTTATATAAGTAGACCTTGATTTTTAACGTACCAGGTGCCGCTCACACCTCTCCTGGCGTCCTCACTTTTGCTTTCTTCGCTTTCTACCCCTGAGCACGGGGATCAAACAAAGGAAGTGAATATGTTGTTCCAGCCCACACTTTAAGCATAATTTCACCTCCTTTGAACATAGTTAAAAATAAATTGTGTAGACCCTAAATATGCTGACCAAAAATATGGATTCTGGTCATTATGGCATTTTAAAAATAAGTCACAGGAAACAGTTTATGAATTGATGAACACCTTTCCCATACCTACTTACCTTAAGTAGCTTGAGAGAAAATGTGTTTTACCTGGTATGTCACTTTAATTCAATGATCAATCACAGTTTAACTAACTGTATGTTTAACGGGTATCTATTTCACATTTTGACTCTAAAGCTATTCATATTGCTGAATATGTTGTTATTTATATGCTGACTGGTAGACCAACTTGCCAGCTTTACATGTTTGGCTGTATATCTGGCTGTAAGAGTGTTTCTCCTCATGTTTGTCTTTTCATATGTGTGGCTGTCTGAAAGTTCTACATACAACACCTAACAGATGATTGCATCATCCAAGTTTCAGCCAGATTGAGTCTCTTTATGGAAATTATGTGTCAGATCAAAAAGGAGGACAAAGGGCTTTTTGATTTGATCATCCTGTTGAGTGAGAATCACATGCTGTGCAAAACAAATGAGTGTGTTGCCGATCTTGACCTGTATCTGCTCTCTTCTGTTTTGCAGAAGGCTGGTGGAGTTGGAGAAATCAATCTGGAGAGGAGCTGGGAATTGTTGTTGAGAATAAGTCGCTTCCTTATTTCTTAGCCTGTCGACTTGCACCGGTGAGACCTGCTGCAGCGCGTCAGCTTGACAGAGGTCCTGATCTCAGCTCCTGCAGCCTGCACCCCCTCCCTCCATCAGTGGTGGTGACCCAACTCCGGACAGTTTGCTGCAGGGCCCTTCCTGAGCAGCAGCAGCTGCGTCCTGCTTGCTGTCTCCCCTCCCTCCCCTGCTTCCTGTCCTTGGTCAGACAAGGCTACCGCCTCCTCTCCCCTACCCCACCCTTCATCTCTGTTGGCCTCTCATACTCACACACATACACTCACATTCACACACTCAAGTGGTTTCTCTTGTTGGCCACACATTCACCCACTGTTTTAGACTACTAACGCTAGTTGGAGATTATCAGCAGAGGGCTTGTAGACACCCTTGATCCCCTTCTGGAGTGAATCCTCCCTTTTACCTACACTACGGCCTCCAGCATGACCTCCATGTCCAGTCTCTTTTCCTTCACAAGCCCAGCAGTCAAACGTCTGCTCGGCTGGAAGCAGGGAGATGAGGAGGAGAAATGGGCAGAAAAGGCCGTGGATGCGCTCGTGAAAAAGCTGAAGAAGAAGAAGGGCGCCATGGAGGACCTGGAGAAAGCTCTGAGCTGCCCCGGGCAGCCCAGCAAGTGTGTTACCATTCCAAGATCACTGGACGGACGGCTACAGGTTTCCCACAGGAAAGGTCTGCCTCACGTAATCTACTGCAGAGTGTGGCGCTGGCCAGACCTCCAGTCCCACCACGAGCTCAAGCCCCTGGAGGTGTGCGAGTACCCGTTTGGCTCCAAACAGAAGGAGGTCTGCATCAACCCATATCACTACAAGCGAGTGGAGAGTCCTGGTAGGTACTCGTGCTGTCTCCGAATAGGGTAGTCAGAGAATATTGACTTGACTTCGGGCTATTATCTTATACAGGAAGGTTAAAGTTTGACACATACTCTCAACTACATTTTTTGTCCAACCTGAACAAATTCTATTTAAATGAATGTCTAGATATGTAATTTTAATGGCATAATTGCTCCCATTCACATAACCTTTCCAAATTTGCTGCCTTATGGTAAAGCTGGTTTTTTAAAAAGTTGTTCTGTAACGCACAGTCATTACCAAATCTGTTAATTTGTAATTTCTAACACATACGACTGAAAAACGGACAGGTTCGATACGGGACAGATTAGACCAGTGTGGAGCAGTGCACATCTTTTAGCCAGAGCTCTGAGTAAACTGTGGAGCTGGTAAACAAATCCACAAAGGTCAGGAGGCTGTCATCACACGGGCCTGCTCCACCCACCCCCTCCATTTCACAGAAAATCAATATCACTAGCTCTTTTGGAGTCTTATTAGATTATATGCCTCAAGCACTCCAGATGGGGTGTGGCATCAGAGAGTGGCTTACTAAATGCATAAACCACTCAGACTAAACTCCCAGCACTTTCTCATCACTCACTTCTCTCTCTCTCTCTCTCTCTCTCTCTCTCTCTCACTCACTCACTCACTCACTCACTCACTCACTCACTCACTCACTCACTCACTCACTGACTCACACACACTCACGGATGACCCTGACGGGACAGCCTCTCTGACACTAGGCTGGTTTGGGATCGCCAGCTCTGTATTATTGACTGGTTGTAGGATACGGATCACATGTCGGCCATGAGAGACTGCACATCACATGCAAAACAAAGCTCACTGGGTAGTTTGGGGGGGCTTACAGTCAGTTAGGAGATGAAATTCAAGGCTGCTGGGGAAACACACTCTTTCCTTTTGACAAAGTTGAAATTAATGTTGTCTCCTATCATTTATAGTAACAATTTACATATGATGATAAAGGCTTCGAGAGTCTGGAAACTTTTGGTTTAGGTACCTTGAAAGTGCTTGAATTTTTCTCTTAAAAAGCTGTATGAACCCTGAAACGGTTTCAAGACAGGTTGGGATTGTTTTGTTTAACAAAAGAAAGAACTGCTACTGTATATCATCATATCATACATTTAGCAAAAAATATCTTGTCTCTGCTATCATATTAATGTTACCATCATATATAAATGGATAAGTAACTCATTAACATATGTTGGCCCTACAATGATTTGTTTGTGTATATTAGAACAGTAGATCGATGGAAAATTAATTGGCAACTGGTTTGATAATTGAAGTCACTTATCAAGCAAAAATACTCAACATTGTCTGGTTTCAGCTTCTCCAATGTGAGGATTTTCAACTTTTTAAAGAAAAAATTTAAATTGAATAGCTTTGTTTTTTTTGTTCTGTCAGTTGAATAAAATAAGACATTTGAAGACACCACCTTCAGATTTAGGAAATTGTGAAGGGCTTTTTTTCCTGCTATTTTCTGACATTTTATAGGTCAAGTGACGAATCAAGGAAATAACTGGTTGTTGCAGCCCTAATGTTACACATATTGTGTGTGCACCATGGCTACTTTTCCAAAAGCATGCCCATCAAGGGCTCCTCTTTCCAACATTGGCTGCGTTCCCTTGTTAATAATGGAAAGGATACATTATTAACAAGGAAAAGCATTTAAGCACAATAAAAGCCATACTTCCAACAGGTTTTCTGGTTAAAGATGTGTGTGGTAGATATGGGCTGATCAATTAGTTTTCTAAATAATAAGAAAATACTTTCCCCTGACTGTGTGCTTTGTTCATTTTTTAACTGCCTCCTTTGTTCCACCATCCAGTGCTCCCTCCTGTCCTGGTACCGCGGCATAGCGAGTTCAACCCACAGCACAGCTTGCTGGTACAGTTCCGCAATCTCACCCACAACGAGCCGCACATGCCCCTGAACGCCACCTTTCCAGAGTCCTTCCAGCAGCCACACAGCGGGGGCGGAAGCAGCAGCGGAGGAGGTGGAGGCGGTTCTTTTCCCATCTCTCCCAACTCGCCGTACCCTCCCTCTCCAGCCAGCAGTGGTACTTATCCAAACTCTCCTGCCAGCTCGGGGCCCTCTAGTCCATTCCAGCTCCCAGGTACGTCAAATATACTCATGTACCTGACCCTGGGCAACATGCCAAACTATTGTTTTCCTGGTTTGTCACGTAGCCAACAAGAGGCTAGCTGCTAATAAACACTAGTCTCTGTTGATTTTTGTTTTTTAAGTTGTGTAAAGTAAGGAAAAAAATCTTTTTTTATAATGTTTACAATTAAGCGACAACAGACATTTACCAAAGATCTAGGTAAATCCATTTTAATATTCTTATCATTTACAGAACTCCCAGTTGAGGGACATTTTGGGTGCAATACACTGAAGCACTGACTTTGGTTACTAGAATATCGCGTAATTCCATCTGCATACCTACTGATAATTTAAACTATAGACTGTATATAAAGATGACCTACATGACAGCTCCCCAAAAGTGAAGCCAAAACATCTCCATCGCCCCCTGGTGGCTGCTGCAGTACACCCCGCCCCCTCCATGTTAGCAGATGGGACATGGGCCAAACTGAAAAATCAAAGTACTCGTCAAACAAAATTTTCCCAAAGATGGTTTCTGTCATTTTAGTTCTTATAACACTGATGTTTGTTCAAGTGTTTGTCTGATAAATTTGTTTTAAATTAGTTATTTGATGCTATAAAAAGGAGTTGTGACGTCACCAACTCAAGATGGCAGCACCTGTATCCGGGATATTTTGGCTTCATTTTTGTACAGTGAGAGGAAGTGGAGACACGTCATCCATCTTTATATACAGTTTATGGTTTAAACCCATGCACGATGCACTTCCTCACTATGTAGTGAAACATTTTCTTAACAGTACTCTAACCAGGTCAAGTTATTACATTCATCCAAATCAAGCTACACCCCTGAATGGGAACAAAGGAAATGCCAGCTAAGCAGTGTCCACCAGAGCCAGGGCTGCTGGCTGCTGTCAAGGCACTAACTCAGTGGACCAGGCAGCCTTTCTGTCTCTTACTGGGGGGAGACACAACAGACACATCTAACATTACTGAGACTTTATGTCCTCTCCAATAGACTTGGTTTAATGGAGAAATACTGTTGGACTGTTCAGATTATACTTGTTTGAGTGTGTGTGTGTGTGGTGACTAGGCTCTGCTCCAGTCCAGATCTGCTGACACATCGGATGGCTGCTGGTAGTCAGGCAGGAAAGTTTTTAATGGCAATTTAGGATTTGAGCTTATTTGTGCTGTAAAGCCCTGATCGTCATTGTCTATACTCACAGCATCATAATCGTAGACATTTTCCTCACTACAGTCTTAAGTGGAGGTTTCTTGCATTGTTTTTTCCTGTGTGCCTCAGTATGGGCTTGGAAAGCTCATATTGCATCTGTGTCGGGAATGGGTTAGTATGTGGCTTAGCAAGTGAGGGATCTGTGAAATCTGACACCATTTCCGGGGTCAGATCCTGTGATGATTGTTTGAGTCTAGGGAGACGTGTGTGTGTCTGTGTGTACGAGCAAACTGTTCGCTAGCCGCAACAACTGGTCTCAACCTCACTAATTGCTCTCTTAATGTCTCAGCTGACACACCACCCCCAGCCTACATGCCCCCTGATGAGCAGCTGGGCCAGGAGAGTCAGTCCATGGAGACGAGCAGCAGTGTGGTGCCGCAGAGCATGGCCAGAGGAGGTGAGGGGTGCAAACTCTTAGACTGACAATAGCACCACGCCAAAAGAAACACAGATACTGTTTGATGGCTGAAGCATGATTTGACTACTGTACAAAGTTTCTCCTCCGTCTCGACATATTTGTTTGTGCAGCTAAAGGCCGTTCACTGAGCAGAACAACACATTGCTGCAAAAGTAAAGCCAGGACCAGCTTTTTGTTTGGGCTTCTTTGCTTTTCTTGTAGCATTCACGCTGCAATAGTCTCATTGAAATGAATGATTCTAATGAGATCTACCTTTTTATTGCCACGTGTGCTGTTGTCTGTGTGAACATTTGGTCATTTTCATGTCTAAAAGTTCGTAGGGACAAGAATGTCCTCATCACATTACATTAAAATTTACACAGAAGTTTCAGATGTGTTTGAGTCCAGCACCAACACACAGTGCTAATTGGAAGCCTGTATTGACAAAGCTGTTGGGAGATCCTGCTAGCAAACTGGACTTTTGTCATGTGAACTAGCAAGATTTCTATGCAGACTGCAGGGTAGGCTGCCTCCATAAAACTGTGATTTGATATGTAAAAGGCTGGGAAATGTTAATTAGAGCCACCTGCTGTCATTTTGCACTGTATGAAACACTTTCCATAACAATGAGTGTGGTTAACGAGCTGCTTCGCTCTGGTGGCTCTAGTTAACTACACTCATCCAGTTTAACCGTGCTACTTAAGTGTTGATATACCAGTATACTGTATAATTTTATGTTCATGCCCCCCGCAGCCTAAATTCATTCTCTGACTAAAAACATACTGCTTTATGAGATGCATCTTAATAAATGTCTTATGCCTTCTAGAAGATATTTGTGTGTGTGTGTGTGTGTGTGTGTGTTGGGAATCAGAAGTCATCAGCTGTCATCAGCGAAGTTTATGACTCGCCTGTTTTTATCTGACTTGTTTCCCAGATGTGCAACCAGTGGAGTACGAGGAGCCGAGCCACTGGTGCTCTATTGTCTACTATGAACTCAACAACCGTGTAGGTGAGGCTTACCACGCCTCGTCAACCAGCGTGCTGGTGGACGGCTTCACCGACCCGTCGAACAACAAGAACCGCTTCTGCCTCGGACTGCTGTCCAACGTCAACCGCAACTCGACAATCGAGAACACCCGCAGACACATCGGCAAAGGTACGACTAGCAGTCACACACAGCAGCAGAAGAGGCAGCTTGGTGTAACATGTTGTTTTTGAGCTGTGGTTTGAATGTCCTGATCTTCTGTCTCTGTTAACCAGGAGTGCACCTGTACTATGTGGGAGGGGAGGTGTACGCAGAGTGCCTCAGTGACACCAGCATTTTTGTCCAGAGCCGTAACTGTAATTACCACCACGGCTTCCACCCCACCACTGTCTGCAAGATCCCCAGCGGATGTAGCCTCAAGATTTTCAACAACCAGGAGTTTGCTCAGCTTCTGGCCCAGTCAGTCAACCATGGCTTTGAGGCTGTCTACGAGCTTACCAAGATGTGTACCATTAGGATGAGCTTTGTCAAGGTGAGGCCTTCATGAGCTAAATAGAAGACGGGGGAGGCACAGATAATAAATGTCTCATGCTGTCTTTTTTTTTTTTTTTTCCTACAAACATTATGTCGTTGTTTAATGTGTTCTGCCTCCTCACAGGGCTGGGGAGCCGAGTATCACCGACAGGACGTCACTAGCACCCCCTGCTGGATCGAGGTGCACCTTCATGGGCCCCTCCAGTGGCTGGACAAGGTGCTTACACAAATGGGTTCGCCTCTCAACCCAATCTCCTCTGTGTCCTAATGATGGACTTGTGGGAGCTTGGGAGGTCCTACTTTTTTTTTTTTTCTTTTTAAAAAAAAAACTTTTCTTTACTCCCCCCTTCAGTGATTTATAATTTAAGGTGGTCTTAATGGCTGAACTGTTTACACTTAACTTTGGGAAGGGATATTGAACTCTGGCTGGAAATTCACCACAGCAGCCGGAATGAGTTGTTGAAACAGAGTGAACGTTACATGCAAATACCTGGAGAAAGAGAGGAATAAGGAATGCCCAAGTAGCAGTAACGACACGGACACACTACTGCTCGACAAGGCTACAACACCTGCAAGAATTGAGGGCTCCATTGTCAAGTTTGAATCTGTCAAATGTTAATTTGTGCATCAAGTTTTATTGTTTTCTGAAATGTTTTTATTTCTCTGTATGCGTAGTTGTGAATGAAGCAGGACCGTTTCACTACTCTGCCTTATGTCCGACAGACAAATTGGAATTTTACTGAACACTTTTCGCACATTGTTGTCTCAATATCAGATATTTACAATTAAGATATAGACACGATAATGTTTACCATTAGGCTCAGATATAACAATAATGCTTTTTTTTAATTTTATTTTTTTATAGTCTCTTCTGCTAGAAATGAACACTGAGCTACTGCCTTTAAGAGAAGGTTATGTATGCCAACCTGATAGTTTTTGATATGGGAGATCAATCACTGAATAAGTTTTAATATGCCATAAGCTAACAACATTGTAAATGTTACATCTATTGCAATAGAAGTAGTCATTTATGATATAATCAGACAGTGGGCATCACCAGTATTGATTCTTGTTTGTGCTCTCGAGTTCAAGTAAGAGTGACTGTATTTTCCATACTCACTGTATTAACAATATTGTGCACTCATGGATATTGTGGAGGCATATTAAATTTTGGCGTGGGTACCAAGGCATTATGTTGATAGATAATTGACTTCATTAGCTCAATGAAATAAACAGGTTATTTGGTAACAATGATTGTTTATTTTGTCTGTTTGATTGTTCTTTTACGGTTTAGCAAAACTTGGCAAGATGCAAACAAGCAGAAAATACATCTTAATATACATAAAATGTGTTGAGTCAGGATGGATCAACATTAACAACAATAACACCGGGCATGCATACAGGTGTAAACATTGACATTCATTCTGGAAATGAAAGACTGATGATAGATTTCCACTGAGTATTGGTCTAATTATCTGTGATTATACTTATTTGAATAGCTATTATTAGATGTTAAAATCAAACACACTGATCATAGTTTTAAAATGTCTTAATGTTGCCATGGCAAACCCATAAAAGCGCCACAGCAAACAAGGACACTGGTGAATTTTAATGACCGAAACGTTGAGCACATGAAGCCTGCAGCTTATTTCTGTTTGCTGTAAAGCTTTCAGAGTATCAAATCTACTGTGGCTCACAATAATAGTGGTCTTTATATTTCAACAAATGTTTAATTAAAAACATTTATCTGTTGCAATGGAAAACTCAATCATGAAAGGCAAAAACAGTCACATTAAAACAAGCAGTAAAGTAGCAGCTCCTCTTATTCAAACAAGATGATCCTGATGTGTGGAGGATTTCAAATTCTGTAATAAACTGATAGATCAAATGTTTGATTATACTCTATAAGCAAAAGGAAAAACATACAGCTATAACATACATCCTACAGTAGATCAGAATATGCCATTTTGTGTGCTGGTGCTAGATTTGAACTATTACAGAGCCCAACAGATAGTATAGTTGATTGTCCCATGCATGTTGTTTGTTGTTGTTTTGATGTAGTAGTGATGAAGTATTTTGATTTTTTGTAAAATAAATTGAAATTAAAAGGTAAACCTAATCCAAAATATAGTCCAAATATAAAATGCATGTTTGAGAAAGCTAGGGTTAACTATGCTAGGGTTAACTGAAGTAGCCTTTGGATGAGAGGAATCTAAAGCAAGTCCAGCTTCCCTTGGTGTCTCATTTCTGGGTTTGCTAAATGAAGGTCTACTACTGGTTTAATTAAAACCCTTACTCTTGGAAACTGGCCCTTCATTGACATTACTATTATATTACAGATTCTTGTGGAAAGACCAGACCCTAACCCAGCAGATATTAAATGATAAACTCATTCCCATAGCAGCAGCGGAGACAGGAACACATATCTAGCAGTATTAGAAACAGCCTAACAACTTTCTATTGGTCCACGTTGGGTATTTACCGTAAACCTCTTAAAAGGTGGGTCACCTATCATTTACAAATCCAATACAACAAATTACATTTACAAATACCACTCGCAAAATTACCGTTAAAAGGCAAATATTAGATCTTTGCTGAATATTGAAGACAAATCCTCTTTCTAACTGATTTTTACACCAAGTAATTGAAAGAAAACGCGTCAGGGATGCCTGAAATTGCTCTTGCGTGAAATTACCTTCGCAGCCGGATGTGAGGTGGCTCTCTAGGAGCAAGCCAAAGATAAACACGTAGCCAGACGAAGAGGGGCGAGGATAATAAATATTGTAGAGAGGCTACTGTGAAACGATCGAAATGGAGTAGCTTGTAAGAATATACAGAATTTAGCAGGCAAGGAGACGTCCGTCAAATTAACCAAGGAGCAAGTCTTCCGCAGACATCGAGTCGGTGAGTTCCGCAGAGTACTGACAGCTGTAACGTTACCAAGCTAGCTAGCTAACGTTAGCGAACTCTAGCTGACTAACCTAATTACCTGTCTTGGACAGTTAGGGAGTTTCTGGAGTAAAGTGATACTAATACAAACAAATATATATTCGTACATTCCTAAGTTTCCCTCATTCTCACAAGCTCTCACAAGGTTAGTCGGACTTCATTTTACCACATTAGCTGTAATGCCAGCGAGCTAAGTTAGCTAACAGAGCTTTTCCAGGAAGGTAAATGTTGGTGTTTACTTAATATAAGCTGAAATAAGAGATCAGCTAGTTTGTTGTGCTGCTGTTAATGTGAGAAATGTAGCATAGGAGGGAATGGTGATGTAGCTGCAATAGTGGGAGTGTACACAATGCTAACCAAGTACACTTTACTGCTTAGCATCTATGCAGGAGAAACTAGTTTCATTTTGAGCGGTTTGCCTACATTGATGTATGATACACTGTGTTCTGTTGTCTGGCCTAATAAAAATCACTAATCATATTCACCTAATACTCCAGTGACTTTGAGATTTATTGTAAGTTAATGTAGCTGCGTTATTTTAGCAAAAGTTTTAACAGAGTATTGTACAAAGTTATATTTTTCCTTAACATGTGCTAAAAAGGATGCACATTTTAAAGGGTTAATTGTAGGAAGGATTGAGACTTTGGATCCAGTCTCGAACTCAACAGCCCTAAAGGGGAAATCCTTACCCTGTTTGTTTGAAACACAGAGCAACGGTAAACATGTCCACCCCAACAAATATGCCAACCCAGTCAGTACATCACTTTGTTTTGAAGTGCATTGCTTCCACTGGAGCCAATCATTTGACTTTTGAAAATACTACTTTGCACTAGTGAGATTTCCACATGTTCACTCAAAATTCAAAATCAGTGTTGTGTGAGATATGGGACATGATACATACATGGTCTATTGCAGTTTATGTAGGTCTGTCGTTTTTGAAGATGCCAAATTGTATTGGTGAGATGAAGAATTTCTCCAATTTTTGTAAAAATCCACCCATTTGTGTCTAAGACATCTTCTAATGAACAAAGATATGAAGAGACCAATCTGTTGTCCTCACTTAGGTATCATTATCAGAGCACTGGACCATTTTAGTTTATAGTATATTGTGCAAATCAACAAAATGACCACCATTTGTACCAAAATGGCCTTCTTTATTACAAAATGAAATACTGGTAATTGCTGTGTGTATGTGTATGTGTGTATGTGTGTGTGTGTGTGTGTGTATGTGTATGTGTGTATGTGTGT
>LKNJ01001327.1:0-22876 GCA_002120245.1 Maccullochella peelii | reverse complement strand
TATATATATATATATACATATATCTGGTACTTAGGATGTATCAACAAACACTTGAGAGTTTTCATCAAAATGATATATTTTTGATTATTATGTTTTAACCTCCAAAAAGCTTAGGATGGATGACTGACAGGCTGTCAAGGCTGTGCGACCAAATGTTTGAAATATATGTCCGTAGATAATTTAAAAATATGAAGCTGTACAGTTTCCAGCAAAGTTCTGCCCTTTATTTGCATGTTGCTCTGCTACATCTGTCAGCGTTCACATGCAACAACCTTCTTCTTCTTTCCCTTCATCTGTTCCCCCTCCACAGTATCTGCAGCAGAGTCCAAAATGGTACGAGCAGCCTTGGTGACTGCCACCAGTCTGGCACTGACTGGGGCTGTGGTGGCACATGCTTACCTCCTCAAACACCAGTTCTACCCGACTGTGGTCTACCTCACCAAGAGCAGCCCCAGCATGGCGGTAAGAGCACTGCTAAAGTGAAGTCAAATCTCAAGTTTGGTTTAAATCATTTAATATTTGACCCATATGAATCAGCTTTTTTTAAAAATTATGTTTTGTTTCTGGTGTCAGGTGTTGTACATTCAGGCCTTTGTGTTGGTGTTTCTGCTGGGAAAGTTCATGCGCAAGGTCTTTTTTGGACAGCTAAGGGCTGCAGAAATGGAGGTAGAGTTCAGTTTCTATGTAAGACTCACGTGACTCGATGATCTCACTTGTAAATGACAACAATGTGGCTAATCGACCTCTTTGTTTGTGTGCATTCACACGTTTTTCCTCTCTGCCATTAGCATCTGATCGAGCGCTCCTGGTATGCGGTGACTGAGACGTGCCTGGCATTCACTGTGTTCCGGGACGACTTCTCCCCTCGCTTTGTCGCCCTCTTTACCCTCCTGCTCTTCCTTAAGTGCTTCCACTGGCTGGCTGAGGACCGGGTGGACTTTGTGAGTGATGAGAAACAGCTTCCTCATCTTATACAGTATACAGTGTGTGTATAGGACATTGTTTAAAGGTAGAAAGGAAACATGGGACAAAGGATGGGACAGATGGTGTGTGTGTGTGGCCAAGGTTGCAGACCAGAGTTGTTACATTTTGAAAGTAATAATTCAGTGACAGATTTAGTTACTCACTTACTTTGAGACTTTTAACTTTCAACTAAACCTATTTGATTGAAGTGAACAGTGTTGCTTTGATGGAGCAGGAAGCTTTACCAAACTGCAGTCATTAGCTGAATATCAAGCAAACTGGAACATATTACAGGCTTCTGTGCTCCTGTAATGGTGTTGGCAATCATATATACAATGATCATTCAGCATCACAATTGATGATTCAATCATTAAATAGACATATGTGACCATGCATGTTTGAAGTAACATGTAGATAATGTTTATTTCTGTGTTTTTAATCCTTTTTCTGTCAGATGGAGCGGAGTCCAAACATATCCTGCCTTTTCCACTTGAGAGTATTGTGTAAGTACACGTTATTATCTGCCACGTTATTCTTCCTGCCCTTCTGTGTTGGCTTTTTTTTTTTTCTTTCTGTCTCTGTCTCTTTCTGTTCTATTGATTCTTCTCATGAAACAAGTCTTAAGGCTAAATGAAACTGTATGCAAATCGTTGCTGTTTGCACATGAGGCCAGGTGCACCACAGTTTAATATGGAGCACCACCACAGAACACCAGAATGACTTTGACCTTAACAGACCATGACACTACTGCAAAATTCACTCCTTCAGGCGTAATTAGCAGCAATCTACGTGGCCCTTTGATTACATGCAGCCCACTGTATTTGAATTCAGGACAGCTGGTAGCTCGTTCAGGGCGCCACTACCATCTCCAGTTTGGTTTTTAGAGTCAGGCCCAGTAGCTATTAAAATTTTAAAATAACTGTCCATCAGTAAACATCTTTTAAATACTGAATGTACTTGTTTATTTTGGTACAAAAACTTTTCTATGGCACTTTTCTTTATTTCCGGCAGCTCTCATGGGAATGCTGGGTGTCCTGGACTTCCTGTTTGTCAACCATGCCTGTCACAGCATCATTACCCGAGGAGCCTCGGTCCAGCTTGTTTTTGGATTTGAGGTTTGTCAGACTTAAATTGAAGCTGACTTTGTGCTCTGTGTTTTCATCAGTTAAAAAAAAATCTTATTTAACCCTCCTTTGGTCATTTCAAAAGCTTAATCTGCTTTGATTGGCTGATTCCTTTATTTACTGAGAGTCATTTCCGCTCTCTTGTGATATTAAAAATTTATAATTGTGGTCAAGACACATTGGACATGTTTGTAGTGGTAAAAATCTGTTCTCTTTTTATGAAACATAACAAAAAAATGCTTCTATCATAAACTTAATAATAATAATAAACTTTACAAAGTGCTTTTACATGGTTGAACCAGGATTAAAACATTTCAGGACTGCAATGAGGAAAATAAAATTAGACAATTAAAAATAATACAACAATAATAAAGGAGATAAATTGGAAATAAAACCCTACATTGCTTCACCACAACCTCTTACTTTAATCCTTTACATACTTTATTCTCGGGTCCCCACATGGTTGCAACAGATAACACTTGCTAATATAAACACACACAACAATAGGCCAATAGGATATCTCCTCTCTGTGTGCCCCTCAGTATGCCATCCTGCTGACCATGGTGCTGACGACCTTCATTAAGTACCTCCTGCACACTATCGACCTGCAGAGTGAGAATCCCTGGGACAACAAGGCCGTCTATATGCTCTACACTGAGCTCTTCACAGGTACTGTATTATAAACTGTGATGCTGGAATATGTGTGTGTGTGTAGCTCAAGACAATATGGTGAGCAGCCATACTCAATTAACGTTTTTTATTCCAGGTTTCATCAAAGTGCTCCTGTACATCGCCTTCATGACCATCATGATAAAGGTCCACACCTTCCCCCTGTTTGCCATTCGCCCCATGTATCTGGCTATGAGGTGAGCAGCTGTGTGCCTCTGTGCTTCTCTGATGAAGTTTTACTATGTTTTGTTGTTTTGTTTTTTTTACTTCCTGTTGTTATAAATCAGATTATCTTGATGATGTTATATTTTGTATTTTAAGTGACATTTTGAGGAGTTTTACACAAAAGTTGAATAACATTTTTAGTCACTGGATATTTTGAATTTGTATTTAAGGCACGTTTTGAGTTTGGTATTGTCTTCCATGTTCTCTCAGGCAGTTCAAGAAAGCTGTAACAGATGCTATAATGTCTCGGCGAGCCATCCGCAACATGAATACACTGTGAGTAATGGTTTCTAATTGCACCATATTGTATTTGTAAAAATAATTATTTCCCAGATTCATTTATATATTGTTTGGCTTGGCAAAACACGGTCAAGTGGGTTTATAATTCTCATTTAATGACATGGACTATGGCCTATAAGCAAATTGTGTTTGTGAGAGGTTGCAGGAAAACATACTGTTAAACTTTGACAAGCTCTTATTCAGGTTGTCGTGATGTACATCAGTGTATTTTAGGTGTTGAGCCATATGTACACCTTCTCCTGGTTAGTTTATTTTTCTTGTCTGTAAGCTCCTCTTTCAGGACAGCATTCAGTGATGTTTGTAATCTTCAGCTGGGGATATTTGCAAGCAGACAACACATGTAGACGTGTAGTACACGCCTGAATTGAATAAAACCTTGGCTGATCAGCTCTTTGGCTAGAATTGCTGTTCATTTCTCTTCTCATTTTTGCCTGTGTGCAGATATCCTGATGCTACTCCTGAAGATCTGCAGGCCTCTGACAACGTCTGTATCATCTGTCGAGAGGAAATGGTCACCGGAGCCAAGAAACTACCTTGTAATCACATTTTTCACTCCAGGTAAGTCCTGCAGTAAACAGCCTGACACGGCAGGAAAGATTCTAGACTGCAACAAGGGAGATGTCAAACGTGTTGTTTCACACAGTTCCTGCATTTATACAAACAAGTCAAATTAAACATGGCTTAAAACAAGACTTTGTTTTTGTATTACTTGGAATAATGTGTTGCTCTCCTTCCCTCCCCACAGCTGCCTGCGCTCCTGGTTCCAGAGGCAGCAGACCTGCCCCACCTGTCGCATGGACGTCCTCCGTGCATCTAATAACAATCAGACTCCAGCCCCGGCCCAGGCCCCGCCTCCTGCCCCCGTAGCCCCCCCCAACGCCCCCGCAGCCCCACCTGCCAATGGTGAGAGTCAAAACCAGCACAAACAAACACAACCTGTCTTTCAGCTTCTATCAGCACTATATGAAGTCTGCCTACGCCCACATTATTGGCAGTGCAGAGCGCGTGTCATGTGGGTGCCCTCAGCTGAAAACGGACACTGTGCAGGGGAGAACCAGAGCGGAAAAATGCCTTTGAAACAACTTATGCAATACTGCACATTCCAATAATATTAGTAATATTTACCTGTTTTGCAGACATAATGTACCTTCCTACTGCCATCAGGACTGTTTCCATTCATGGGCTTAAAGCCACTTTATGTAGTATTTTTTTTACTTTAGTTTTTATGCCAAAATTAAACAGTCCTGATGAAAAATGGTGCAGTCTTTAAGTTGCACATTTTAAAAGTCTACTCATAGTGGCTTTAAGTTTAAAAAGTAGTCTAATTAACAAGTAGCATATTAATTATGTTTTTAAGTGTCCTCTGGTAAATACATATTTGGAGCCTTTTTCCAGTGAGTGATCTCTTCTGTTCCGTTTCCTATCCAGTGGCCCCAGGCATGTTACCTGGCTTTCCTCCTGGTGTCTTCCCCTTCTGGGGGCCCTTCCCTGCAGTGCCTCCCCCTGCTGTAGCACCTGCAGCTCCAGGTGCTACTGATGCACCACAAAGCAGCACAGAAGCCACACAGGCAGCTGGTAAGGATACCTCATGCAACAAATTAGCCACCCCAATATTCCACACCACAAAAAGGAAAAACAGTTTGCCAGTTCCTTGTTGAAGCTATGTCTTCACCAGTACACCTTAAACATAAGGAGTTGGTCTAGACCTGCTCATTATGGAAAAGTTCCCTGAGATAACTTTATGATATAGCGCTATATAAATAAAACTGAATTGAATTGAATACACCTGTATTGTTGTTTTATTTTGTACTCTGGGATGGCTTGACATCTACCCAAAATGTTGTTTGTTTTATCAGGTACCAGCCAGCCCACTGCGTCGACTGCAGACGCTGCTGCTGCTGCTGCTGCTGCTGCTGCTGCTGTTCCAGGATCAGCAATCCCGGGCTTCCCCTTCTCCTTCCCCCCTCCTCCCTTCCCCACTGCACCATGGCTGCCCATGCCACCACCTCCCCCCTTCGGTAAGCACAAACACTCGGTACTGTCTTGCAGACAAAAATCAATATACACTTAGTATCAAAAGATGACAACTGTTGTAGAAAGACAGGGTAGCAAGAAAGTGGAGTGAGCAGGAGGTTAACCTCTTCCACCCGGCTGTCATGTCACTTGTCTGTAAAAATAGAAATAAGAAATGTGCAATTTTAAATTAAGGAAGTGCAGAGTGTCACCATAGCAACACACTATCCGGTGACACTAAAAGTGAAAGTCCCTGACAGTTCCCCCTTTTTTATTTTTCTGTCAAAATGCATAAAGTTTTTAAGGTTATCATCACAACCTCAGTGAACGTGATCCTGGCTATTGGGAGTTTAGCTTAAGGTTGAATAAATACAATTAACACATACAGTGAACATGTTCAGTTGCAGTAACTCCCACTCAGATCATTTGAATTCATTGATAGAGCACTTTTCAAAATAAAGTTACAAAGTGCTTCACACAAAGCAACACATTTTCACATTAGCAGCATTTTAAGCACTGGCTTTACTCTTGATGAACTGTTAGACATATATTCCTCATATGTGTATCGTCTATTCTCTGTCAGTGCATGGCAAGCAGTTCCTTGAGCCCATGTCAGTGTTGCTGTAGCTGAGTGTTGCCTCTCCTCTCCTCCAGTGTCGTCGATGCCTCCTCCTCCTCCGTCTCTGTCCCGGCTGTCGGAGGAGGAGCTGAGGGAGCTGGAGGCAGAGGGCCGGCGGGGCCTCGAGGCCAGGCTCCAGTGTCTCCAGAACATCCACACCCTTCTGGACGCCGCCATGCTCAACATCCACCACTATCTCAGCACCGTCGCCACACTCACGTAACTGAGCCGTCTCTAGTTGAAGTCACATGTTCTCTTAATGTTTGACAAATAAAGCTTCAAGTGGTCATTAAGTGCAGCTAGCCTACTCACGCTATTGCAGTATTTCCTAATTATTAAGATCTCCAAAAGTTTAGACTTCTGTCATTTTAAGAAATAAGAGAATGCTTTCTTGTCCTGTGTTCTCCACAGTCCTCCTCGGGCTGAGGGCAGCACTGGAGACGCCAGCAGGACAAACAACGCTGCTTCATCTCCTGCAGCTGGCAGTAGCACGGACTCTCCCAGCTGTAAGTAAACTGACAGTTCACATCAGCCATGCACCACGAAGACAACCAAGACGATTAAATCAAAAACCTTGGACCCTGATTCAATGTATTTTTGTCTGTTTTACAGCTGAGCAGGTGGACGGAGCTACAGTCTCCTCTCAGCCGGCGGACTCTACTTCTACTGCCTTGGACACGGAGAGCAAAGACAGGATGGACGAGGGAGTGGTGGTGGAGGGGGATGAGGACGGAGAGCCCAACGCCGCCGAGCTGAGGCGCCGCCGCCTTCGTAAGCTAGAGACCGCAACATCGTCATCATCTTCACCCCCTCCAGACAACTGATCCACAAGTTCTGACTCGGGATATATTGCTCTGGACCAACAGGAACTCTGGGCTGGTAGATCGTTGTGTTGGGTTCCTCATTGCCTCGCTTCCTCGTGGCTCTCGCCTTCCACAGGCTCAGGTTTCTAACTGTGTCGAGTTGGACTCGGGCTACCAGGAGACGCAATTATCTTTACCGCTTACCAGGACTGTTTCTGTGTCAGAAAGCAATAGCACGACTTTTTGTTTTGTTTTGTTCCCACCCCAGAATGACTACTGCAATAAGAGTACTGCAGGTGTTTCTAAGTTTAATCAGGTGGAAGAGGAATTTCAAACCCAGTTATTCGGTCGACATGAGCGAGACGGTGTTTGGATTTGTGTTTGGTAGTTTTACTGTCGGTGAGGTCTTTGCCTGCACTTTGATTTTGGTTTAATTAAGCTTTCTTCGGTATCAACATGGTCCCATTTACCACACCGCACTAGGATCAGAGTCACATCCAGTGAATTCAAATCAAGGGAAGTTGAACTGCTTTGGCTTTTGGCTTTCTCTTTAACATTCATCACTCTTCTGTTGCCACTGCAGACGTTGTAACATACTGATTTATTTGAATGTGTACATACTGTATAAAGAGTTTTAATAGGATGATCTGTACATAATGCAGAATAAACTGTTCGACTGATACGGCAGTGGCACAACATGTGTGTATTGATTTGTATGTTCACAAACTGATGCCATAGAGGTGGACCTGGGGTCCCCCCCCCCCCCAAAAGGGTCCCATCATGAATCTGAGTGGTTACAAGATGATTAAAGGAAAAATTACAAATGTTTATTTTTTTACTTTTCCCTATTTTTCCCAGTGAAATACTAAATATTTCATATTTGGAATATGGGTAGTGTTCGGTTGTTCACTTTCAAACATTTGGCTACCATTGAACAAACTTTTGATTTTCTGTGAATAGGAGTTACCAAAAGCTCTTCAAAGAACACATCTGGAGGCAAAATGTGCCTTAGTAGTGGATCTATTTTAAGGTCTCTTTAGCCAGGTGAATGTCTGAATGAGGGTTTATATGAAGTGTTCTTACATGTTTTAGCCCAACCATAATTCATGTATGTTTAAGATTCAGCCTGTGGTTTCCACTAATTTTAACATCTTAGAAATCATTTTGCAAAAGCATGAAATGGGACAGATTATCCATCTCAGTAATTACCATGCTTGTTCTGCATTTTGAAGTTTTTTTTATTGGTTTGTTGTTTACATAATATCAGTCGTGTTAAAAGCCAAAGCCACAGGTGAGTCGCTATGAGGAAGACTCATTGCAGTGAAGACATAAGGAGAACAACATTTGATTTTTAGCTACAATTAAAAGTTGAAATGTAGATATAAAATAAGTTAAACTTCAATCAAAATACAATTATACAGGCAGGGAATAAGAATCAAAATCAACTTTGAACATTTAAAATTATGAAGTCTTTGCAAATGTGACATACAAAACCAAAAGAATTAGCAGACAATGGACCTTAAAAAACAAGCAAACTGTGCAGCAATGTGTAGGTGAGATTAGAAAAGTGTCAGAAAACATGACTGGTTTTAAAGAAATGGTACACTAAATGCCAAAAGAGACAGTTGGCTGTTTGTATTTTAGGCCATTTCCTATACACCTGAAACAGTGTAACAGACACTGTTGTTACAAAGGGTCATCACAGGCTGCGAGCCTATGAACTACATTGCAGTACGTGTATTCATTTAATTTGGAATTCTAACGAAGCTAAATGTCCCATTTTTAGGAATTGTAACAGCTAGTTTACCTTGTTTTATCCACAATAGGACAATGACTTATTTAAAACAAGCTAACACATTGTGACTAAGTCTCAGCTTAACCTATTAAAGGGGATAAGGAGATCACTCAGCACAATGTGTGGCCCTTCACATCTGTTTGTTCCCTTTGAGCTAAGAAAGATTTATATATATTCTCTGTTCAAAAACTACAAGGTGCATATTCACTGTTTGGTGATTATTTCCTGAGGTTTTCAGTGCAAAAACTGCTGATAGAGGTGGGGAGTCAGGGTCAGGTCTGAGGGGTGGAGTAGAACGAGTGGTGCTGGTGGCTCTGGTCTGGAGGATGGCTGGCAAACAGGAGAGGGGCGGTCTCTGATCCATACCAGCTGAAACAGAGCCAGAGGAAGAGGAGGAACAGGTGACAGCTGATCCTACTGTGCGGTGTTTGAGGATTCTGATGTGGTTTCAGTTGGGAAATTCTCTCAAAACAACATCAGAATGCAACACAGCCAAATCAGAACATACGCTGAATCTCATTTGAAATACTTCACTTTATTAATCTGTTCTAGATTTATTAAGGCCCTAAGATTATGATATATGTTTTAAAACTTGCATGACGTGTCCTGCAGACACCCTGGAGGATCATTGATCAATCTATTTAAGAGTGAGGTCTTCAAATGTCATGTTTTGTCCAACAGTCCAACATTTGCAGTCCACAAACCAAAGATGTTCAGTTTATGATGACATCAAATTAGAGCTGAATCAATTAATGGCTTAGGAAAAAAATCTGCACCAACTTGGATAATCGTTTAATCGTTTCAGACATTTATTTGCTTTTCTTAGTTTTCTATCATAGTAAAGTGAATACCTTTTGAGTTTTTGACTGTTGGTTGGACAAAGCAAGTCATTTAAACATGTCAGTTTCAGCTCCAATAAGCTGTGACGTCCATTTTTCACAATTTCTTGACATTTTATCAATTAACCGATTAATCGATTAACTGTGAAAATAATCTGCAGGTTAATCAACAACTGAAATCATTGTTATTTGCAGCCCTATATAGAATTAAAAGACTTCACTGATTAATTGAATATCAAAAGTTGATGACTGACATACTGTTGATTGATCCATTGACTAATCATTTCAGCTCTACCTGCGAGTCTAATATGGTTTTGATGGCAGTACCTTGAGTGTGGATGTGCACTGCGTGTCCATGGTACAGGTGCATCCTCATCGCTGCCTTGAGGGTCATCAAAGAAATATGGACGAGGTAGGACCCTGTTGTTGATGGCCATGCTGCTGCTCTGTGAAAATCAGAATAAAACAGGTTGAAATGACTTCCACTCTTCCAGCAATACACATCCTGTGTCCTGTTTCATTTCTAAATGTCTGTATTTAGTGGACATTTAGTCCAGTTTCTGTCAGATGTACTAACTACCTCTTGAGCAGGCCGGTGAACTCTGAAGATGAGGATGAGCAGACTGGTCGGGAGCAGCTCCCATATGAAGAGGATGGTGCCGAAGGCCAGGTAGCCACTGTCGCCCAGTTCACTGCGCAAGTCAGCCTACAAACACGCACCATTATCTAGTCTTGAACTGGCAGTTTTGCATGCCAGGGCTATCAACCATATCATGATGTTTGGAGACATGACAACACTGACAACCATTACTGCCAACCTGAACCAGGCCGACAGTGTGTTAGACTGGTTCAGAGTGCTTCCTCTCAAACATTAGATGATTACCTGGTCAGAGACGTTGTACCAGTCAAAGTTGAATGACTCCACCCGGTGGTTCTGAGATAGAATGAGGACTGTCAGGTTGTAGCAGGCTCGACTGGCAAACAACAAGATCACTGCTGCTCCCAGTGCTGCTGTACGGCACACTGTGGTCCCCTGGTCAGGTAAAAAAAAAAAAAAGCCACTGTTAGCCTGGAGTACCATCAGAATTACAGAGGAGGGAAATAGGTGGCTTGTGTTTAAAGGGGTACTCCAGTGATTTGTATTGCACTTCCTTAACGTTGGGGGACTCACAAGACTTGACAAACCTCTAGAGCCAAAGACGACATCATATATCTGTTTTCACAGGCTGAGTAGGACTAATCATGAGGAGTAAACTGATGTGTAAAATTGCTGGAGTGCCCCTTTAACTTATGTTTATTTTCATATTTTACTTAAAAATTAAATCATTGCTGCATCGGGTCATTTGCATGTCACTTCCGAGACTGATGCTTAGCACACCTTGCTGATCAGGTAGGGGCTGGTGGAGCGTGAGTGTCTGGTCAGGAGCAACAGCAAGGCGGCCAGCAACACCGCATCCAGGATGAAGAGAAAGTCGTTAACTAGAACTCGAACCAGGACCAGACTCCAGGTCCGCTCCCCTGACCCACCGCCGGCACCTCGGCCCCCGAGAACCGCACAAGCCACGTTGATGCAGAGGAAAATGGCGCTCAACACACCGTACATGAACCGCGCCCGCCACCTGAGGAAGAAGTTAGTGACGAATGGATCAGTAGTCATATGGTGTTTCCGAGGCTTAATCATCATACAGTTTTATTCTAAATGCAAAATGGCCTTTTTCTTAGTCTTTTGTGAAAACTTACAGTCTTCTGTGCCCTTCTGAGCTATAAGTCTCTCTCACTTTGAGTAACACCTGTGGTACAAGAAAGAAATAAGCAACAGAGTAAACAGAAACATCAGACATCAAGAATGAAACTGAAAGCAAAAGAAATGTTTACGAAGCATCTTGTTTTCAGTGTCTATAAAGCTATTACTAACTGTAATAGATGTTTGGCAGACAGCTACTGAAAGGAATTCCCCTGCTCAAACATGTAAAGACCTTGATACTCCTTGGCCTTGATTTTTCACTTATTTAATTATGACATGAAGTCTTTTTATCACTATGGTGGCATCAGACCAATTCAAGAGAATAACCTCCCCAGGCTTACCTGAGTGAAATACAGGTTAATAAGGCTGAGAGTGAAGAACTGCAGACAGACAGGGAAGCAGTAAAGCAGCCAGTAGACTGCAACAGCAAGGTGGTTGGCCTCCAGAGTGCTACGAAAGTAAAAGGAGAACAGGGTGGTGCGGAGGGCAGCCCAGAGCAGGCAGAGGAACAGGAAGACACTCTGGTAGCTCCATCTTTTGTGTCTGTAGAGGTAGAGAAGCCAGAGTTGGACGTACACCACCAGGAACAGTCCGGCGTACAGAACGGTGTAGAGGATAGTGAAGCCAAGCTCGACCGAGGGGGCGATGGCTGGACCCAGGGGAAACGGGATAGGCAGGGTGGAGGAATTGGTAGGCAGGGCAGCAGTGACTGGAGCTTCCATTGGGGTACTAACAGGACTAACTAACTGTCCATCATAATCGCAGAGAAACAGCCAAACCTTCTCCTCTGAGCCTGAAGGTTTTACATGGGAGACCTGAAGGCAGAAACAAAATCCCAAGAGGTCAGCAGGTCATGATCCGAACACTGAGATTTTATATTAAGCTTTAATTTTATATTGTGATTTAAAATTACATAAACCTAATAGAATCATTTATCTATATTGCCCACCCCTAGTAGAAGACAAGATTCTGCAATGACCAGTAGCCAGTCAAATATTATGATATCTGATTCTGCAATGTCCATGAGGCCTTTCTCCAATATTGATATACTCTATCAAAGTATGGGTTTAAATCTGGCAGATCCCATATGAAGATGTCTAGCTGCTATTCTTCACATTGGACTGGCTGGTGAAGGGAAGGCAAACAATAACTTTCATTTTCAGATGCATTCTTTAGTATTTCAGAACAAATTCGAGGACAAACCTGACTTCAAAAATCTGTTTACCATTAATGACTATGTAACAACAATCCCATTCTTCCCCCAGCTGTGTCAACCTTTACATTGATTGAAACAATACAACCTTCACATTATGGTGGGCTGGCTGTCCCGTCACTTACTATGCAAAAACATTCATTTAACAATTCAATACAACAGCACAAACATCCTCTGTCATTTGCGACAAAAACATCAACATTTCAAACTATTTCACTGTATTATATTGTACAGATTTTCATATCCTGGGTATTTTTCAGCAACCTTTGAAACTAACCCAGCTAGCTGTAGGTCTTGTGGAACATAAACAACCTGGTTCCTGTTCAGGCTGCTCAACAACGGCTAAGCTAACTGAAACTAACTTTGTTAACTGACGTGAATGTCAGCTTTCTAAGCTGTCGCTCAGTTTTGTTTTGCTTTCTCACAAACCCACCACATGTTTAAGCTTTAAGTCAGTAATCATTTAACGATAACAACAGACCTTATTTTAAATGGACATCGGGCTCCAGGATACGGAGTGGACGACGGTAATCCCTTGTTATTTTCGTATTGTGTGATCTGTGTAACGTCTGATAGGCGGAGCCACTGTTTCGATTCCAACCACCAATCAGCGATGACAGGAAATCGCGGTTTCTTCAATTTGTTGTTTACTTATCTTGATAGCGCAGCGCATTCAAATTATATTCAACGTTCGGGTTGTTTACGAGAAAGTGTGTTTTTATAACTTTAGCAGCTGTTCTATCCAAGTTTTGTTTAAGTTACCATAGCTCGGAAATAGCCGTTTGCCACGGTGGGCTCTCGCCACCAGAATTGCAGACGAACGTAAACGTTACTGCTGTAACGTCCGTCCGTTAACTGGTGTGACGAAGGTACCGCATGCATTATTAAAGTGATCCAAGATGCCGATGGTACTGCGATCCAGAAAATCCATCCACCCCAGTCAGGCGAGTGAGGTAGAGTTACGGGACGCAACACCGGCGGTGACACCGAGAAGGTCGACCCGCCTGCACGGGAGGACTGCGTACGAGGTGGGTATTTTTTATTATTACTCAGCTTTTCCGCCTCCTCTTCCTCCTCCACCGCTGGAAACTTCACACACAGTCGGCCACGTAGCTTGCTCGCTAACGTCAACTGCAGCGACGTTAGCTGGCTAACCCGAGAAAAATACTCAAGGAAGGGTTATATAGAAACCAGTCCGCCTTTAACTGTCCTGTAGTTACTGCTATTACTACTTTAACCTGTGTAGTATTTGCTTAGCTTGTTAGCATAACTGTTAAGAGCTAACATTGCATTGTGAGTGTGAACCCCTGCGAACTACCTAGCAAGTTACTGCATCATGGTAAGTTTTTTGTTTTCACGCCGATGATGGTGTTTCTATGTGAAGAAAATGAGAAATGTTTGTCCTTTTTATATTATTTTTTCCCCCTTTACTTTTGCTATTGCCATGGTGTAGATGGGTGTAGAGAAACAACCGATACATATGTCCTTACATTGTGGCATTTATAACTGGTGCCTTATTACAGCGCTGTTTCCTCCCTGTTAACTGTGTATATAATATAACCGATCTTGTCCTGTCAGGAGTCAGATGAGTCAGACTCTGAGTCTGTCCAGAGCCAAGTGATGGAGACACATCCAAGTCCCCCTGCTGAGGTGGAGGAGGAAACTGCTGAGGAGGAGGCTGCTGTGATGGTAGTCTATAATTCACCCTACAGAAAACCCAAACAAACACACCTTATGCTGTTGTATGAGATGTTGAGATGTTTTGTATACAGGTAGGCATCCTACTGTAGGTACAATAGCTACCTACAGTAGGATGCCTGGGTGTGGCACGGCTCTTATTTCTACAGCCATGTGGTGAGAAAAATAACTTTGTGTCTGTGCAGCAGTATGTAATCATCACCAGGAAATATTGGCAGGCTAGTGTGGAAGTCTCTTAATCTCTCTTAGCCTGCTTATAGAGAAGTAAAGCTGATTTATATATCAAGGCTATGAGATATATATTTACATATACACAGGAGTACTTGAGTTTCGAGGACAATGTCAATATCAATAGTTGTGGGTTTATATATTTGTTTTTATCATTATCACACAATGTAAAAATCAAGAATCCCTTTAATTTGGTTTTTATTTTGCACAATATTTCACAGTTGGACAAAAAACTTTATCTATTATCAAAGATGATGGAACAATAAAGATAACGGTACTTTTTGAAGAGTAAATAGAGATAAATCTGTTTTAAAAATAAGTATAAAACATGTCAAAGATACATGATACTTGAATTAAAAAATACTACACATGGCTTTACTTTTTGCACATCTGCTCACATATTTGCTGTTACCGATACATCTGTGATAATATTGGCCTCTCGAGTCTATATATTTACATACACACATACTTTCAAGAGCAGATGTCACAAAAGTGCTTCGCCATTATATAGGGTGAAATTCATAAAATGTATAAAGCTATACTGACATATCAGCTGATGTTAACTCACTGCAGATATATCCGTATCAGTGTACAGGTTGGCAGATAATTAAGAAGAAATTGCAGTGCATAAAATATACCAAAATATGTTTTGGGTAACTTAAAAACAGTGTTTAAGATTATTTTTCAACTACAAAATGTCCCACTCAGTATATATCATGGACACAATTCTTTTTTTTTAAAAAAATCTAATTTGACGGATCATTATCAAAAATGTTGTGCATTTATGAAAAAACACTATTGGCTGATATATAATGATTGAATTTAATTTTATTTTTTTCAACTGTTGATATCAAAATATGCCTCAGAAATCCTGTATCAGTTGGGCTAGAAGAGGTATTTCTTACAGCACACATTTTGACTTGTCATAGTAGGAAAAGCACAGGTGTCACTAATAACATTAACGAGGCTCCGCTCTATTCAAGTGTCCCAGTGAGCCAGCATGCACAATAGCATCTAAATGGAATCCAGCCATCATTCGTTTTATTATTTACACCTGGGGTTTTCCTACTGTGGCATGACAAAATATCTTCCATATCGTGAGACAATAAGACATAAAAACAAGTAGAAAATACAAACATTGGAGAAAATTACTTATTACAGGGTTCGTACAAAGTCTTGAAACTTTATTTGGCTCCATTCACATTCAATATAAAGTAAATTAATCACAGTTTGGAAATGGAGTTACATGTCAGTATTCATTGTTTATGGGAGGACTACAATACATCTTGTTGTAGAATGAATGCAGTAGCCACAGGAATGTGAGCAGGAGACTGGCCACGCCCTGATGAACCATCCGGATATCTTATTTTGGAACACTGAAAGATGGTTGCTGCAAGTTGAATGTTCAGCTATGACTGCCATCAAAATGTAAAGTTAAATGATGCTGTAGCCACAGTAACACGCATGTCCTTGTTCATAAACAAACATTGCCATCCCTGACAGCATGTTTAACTGTCTGTGGTGGCCAGGTTGAGGATTATCAGACAGGAGAGCTCATTTGAATAGGCGCGGCTATTCTAGCTATTGCAGTGCTACAGAAACCTCTCCAGGTAACATACAGTGTTATAGTGTTGTTGTTAAAGAGTATCAAGACAAGGAACAAAAGACTAGAGGGTGTTAAGTTTGAAAATGTCTAACTGCTAGCTTTTTTAAAGGTATTTTGGTGTTATGTGCAGCTAAGGGTATTATCATTAGGCTATTCAGAGGTTAAAACGTATGTGCAGATGGTGAGAGAGGTGCTATAGATAAATAATATTTATAGACACACAAGGGGCATGTTTTTTTCTTATGAAGTTCTGTCTTCCTCAGGAACTGAAGCATTGCAGTGTTGTGCTGGGCCGTCTCTGGGCTGACGACAAGGCTGCAAAAAAAGAGCTCGAGGAGAAAGAAGACATGAACCGCAAAGGTGGGAAATCCGTCTCCAGAATCCCTACTTTCCTTAAACGCCCCACCGGTGGGAGCCAGAGCACGGAGCTGCCTGTTCCCAAAAAAGATACCCCTGTCCATGTAGCTCAGCCCCTCGACAAAGCTGGGAGTGGGAGCGTGGATGCCTCAAAGTCCAAGCCGCCTGATGTTAGAGAAACAGCACTCCCCCTGCCATCGATCCGCAGCCCCAAAATCGGCATCGAAGCCCCTTCTCCGTTCATCAGCACAGAACAAGCCACCGCAACATCCCATAATTCCCTGTTTACTGCGCCAAAGAGCTGGAGTTTGTCTGAGTCTGTGCAGTGCCTTCCTGTGACTGTCAGCCCCAGGCCTGCCCTCAGACCGGAGCAGGGCTCGGGGCTACATTTACCAGAGCAAGACAAGGGCAAAATGTTTGAAATAGAAGCAGACACCATACCGGATGCCCCCATATCTCACCTCCCACGCGAGGGCTCCATCAGCCAGAAGCCACAGGAAGACACAGACGAGAAGTACGACGTCAAGGTTAAAAAGGCCAAAAGCAGGATTACCCTCACTGCCTCTGGAGATACGGAAAAGTCAGTGTCTGCAGATATCACTAGCCAAGGGGAGGCCATTATGGACGAAGTGCCGCCGTGGGAGACGGAGCCGATGAACACACTTGAATTAAAGGACAGCAGATCCTCATCAGACATCGAATGCGAGGACAATTCGGCAGGTGGAAAGTCTGAGGGCCACAATTCAGGGGAGGTGAAGGAGCATTGCAAACCACTTGTGAGCCAGTCTGAGTCTTCAGATCTTGCAGAGGAAAGAGCCAGCATTGATGAATCCACCTGTCCTGTAGCACCAGAGAAGCCTGCTAAAGCTAGATCAACCAAGTCAGCTAAGGTGAGTTATGTTGTTCTGCTTGCCTGATAGATTCCACTGATATCAGTCATACGGTTTTCTTGGTGATCTCAACAGAGTTAGTCATATGAAAAGGAATTTCACCACACCCTGCAGTAACAGCTGTGGCATGCTTTTTCCCAGTCTCTTGTCAAAGCTATGATGTAACTTTACCCATTTGTTCACAAGTTAAAATTGTACTTCTCCTGTTTCGTAGAGCTCAGGATGCTCCAGTTTTGCCCTCTTCTGCTTCCTGCCCACCACCTTGCTGCTTCTAGGGGGGTTCGGCCAGCATGTTTGGCGCTACGGGCTTCCCATGTCTGTGGCTCAGCTCACAGCTCAGCTGGAACTGCACCTGCTGGAGGGCTTCGGCTTCGTGCCAGAGCCTTGCAGCACTGATTGCCGGTAAGAAATTACCAACAAAGTGTTGTTCTTTTGAGCGTTTTGCTTTGACAATGAACCTTATCGTGACAAAAACATGCCAAAAGAAACAACTTTGCTTTGTGATTGCGTTATAATTTTTTACCGTTTATTTACAGTTATCTGAGCGTGAATGCACCAAACTTTGTGTTCGTTTTGCAGTTTTGAAGCTGACATACGAGCAGCTAAAGAAATGTCATGCAAGTTCTACTAAATCAGATCTTTTAATTTGAGATGAAGGCCAGATTCTGTTTGGTCCCTTGTTCAGAGTGCATCTGGTGGAGAGCATCCCTGTGGGCCTCTACCCATCTTCTCCTTCGTCCAGACGGAGCATTGCAGACAGCTGGCTACGTCTGCTGGACAAGGCCAACAGCTCGGTCCACATCGCTGCTTTCTACTTCACTCTTCGAGGCAGCGATCTGGAGCTCGCTGGCTCCTCTGACTCTCAGGTTAGCTCAGTGGCATGCCCTGGTCCCATGATGCACCATATCAAGTGGTTACACCTGAGTCTTTTGACCCTCTAATGTGCATGATATTATTTCCACATATTTTGCAGGGACGAATGGTCTTTGAGCAACTTAAGCAACTTGAATCCAAAGGTGTGAAACTCCAGATTGCCGTCAATGCCCCCCAGACCTCAACTCAAGACACGGCAGAATTAGCTGCAACAGGTACGTCTTCACCTGACAATATGGAGCACGTGGTGTTGTCTCTCTGTTGTGTGCACCATGAATTAAAGCTGAATTAGGCAACATCATTAAAACACACAAATTGATCAGCCTAACTGGGGCTTCAGACAGAAAACAGTATCCCATCACCGCTAACTAAGTTCCCCCTCTTGATCAAATTTGCCTTGTGAAGCCTTGACTAATCTTAACTAATCTGTTATAAAACGGTAAATCTTGTGGGGGTTATAACTCTGCAGTGATTTCTCATCATGTGTGTTTTTTTGTTTTTTTTTCCAGGTGCAGAAGTCAGAGAGGTAGACCTCGAGGCTGTAACTGGAGGCATTGTCCACACTAAGCTGTGGGTGGTGGATCAAAAGCACTTCTACTTGGGTAGCGCTAACATGGACTGGCGCTCTCTCAGTCAGGTAAAACAGAGAGAAAACTCTATCTGCATTAGTGGTGGCATGGCATGAGACTGAGCAGTCATTATGTTCACCCCACTTCACCCTCTGCATGAGGAGGAAGAGGTTCATTACTTTCCACTTAAAGATTAAAATTCTACAAATGTTACTGTCCAGTAAATTTGTAGAAGTGATGTCCCAGCCAGTTAACAGCAGGAGTCCAACTCTCGTACTGTCCAGTCTAGATTTAAGACAAAAAGTAACTGAGCAGTGAGAACATGTTTAAAGACACAAGTGAAACTGACTGGGCTACAATGAGAGTGCAGTTTTTAGTTTAGCTTCAGACTGACAGTGTAACAGTCATTTTAAGTAAACTTTCAAGGAGGGCTGCACAATTGATTGCCTAGACTTTAGTGCCTGCCTATTATTGATGTGTACATTAGGAGCAAGTAATATTTATGCTTAGGGTTCCCACGGTCATGAAATTCCTGGAAAAGTAATGAAATTAGAAAAACTTTTCCAGGCCTGGAAATAGGTTGGAATTAACAGAATGTTTTGGAAAAGTTTTTGGCTATTGTTTAAAATCTAGTGCTGTGCTGCGTGACCGTTGAAACGTCACTAGTATCACGTGATACGCATTACCGTTTGCAGCTAGTTGGTGGTGGGAATGTCTTAACGAGCGAGCAAAGTTAGCAAGCGCTAGCAGCTTGCTTACAGCCAATCATTATGTGTGAATGTGTTACGTAATCTGTAAATGCAGGACTCCGAGCAGATCTGGTACCTACACTGAATTTGGGATGGGGGGCAGGTGAAAACTCGGTGTGTAGGAAATTAACTTTTAGATAGGCAAACCAACAATAACAAAACTGTAATTTAAAACTTCTATACATCATTACTTTTAAATTGATAAATGCGGCAAATGCTGACATTCACTTAAGCCAATGCAAAATTAGTAATATTATTTTAAACTACTTAAATAAAGTCATGGAAATGGGGTAAAATATTGTGGAAAAGTTTTGAAAATTCATTGGTTAAAATATATGGGAACCCTGTATACTGTAGATGAATTGCATCTTAAAGTAGGTTATTATTAGAGTGTAACTCCACCCTCAAGTTCTGCTAGAACCCTCCCTCCCAGCATATGTAAAAAAATGCATCGAGGGGGCGAACAACAACTGTAGGAGGTGTGGCCTCGTGGCTACATAGTGTGTGGGTCAGGAGACACTGACACTGATTAGAGTAATATCATTTAGTTTACAGCTCAAAAACACGTTTAAGTGTGCAGTACCTCTGAAAGCGATTTTTTTGTTGTTGTTGTCACGTTTGAATGTTCAAATGCATTCTAACTATGTTATTCCAAAACGTGGATAAATAGACATGATACATTTTCCTGATCTATATTGAGTAAAATCATCAGGAGCAATATACTGTAATTGTGCTGCTTCCACATCAGCTTATACTCAGGAAATTCATTCAGATGACTCATTAACCCTGCTTCCTGGAACAGGCCCGGGTTGCTTGCATACAAACACAGTCAGACTGAGTGCATCCTGTGTACTTTGTTGAAACCTAGGTGAAGGAGGTGGGCCTGTCAGTGGAGGACTGCAGCTGCCTGGCCCAGGATGCCTTTCGGATCTTCGGGGTGTACTGGAGTATCGGTGGCGCAAACAACGGCTCCCTGCCACTGTACTGGCCTGCTCGTCTCTCTGCCCTGTCCAGCTCCCAGAATCCCTTGCGCCTGAAGTTCAATGGAGTGCCTGCTCAAGTCTACCTGTCTGTGAGTCCAGAACTGCTCTGTAAGCTTCCTTCAAGACGAATGCTTTTAAAAACTGCCTTAGAAAAAAGAGACATCCCTATTTAAAATGCAATGTCATGTCATATCATATTCATATATGGGTGTTTGTACCCAACTGTGAGTATTCTTCCTCTCTCGGGTTGCCCCCCATGATTCCTACCTCCTGTGTTACATCCTGCAGAGTGCCCCTCCGCAGATCTCAGCCCGCGGACGCTCAGACGATCTCTCCACCATCCTCTCAGTCATCGACGACGCCCAGAAACTCATTTACATCTCGGTCATGGACTTTCTTCCTCTGTCTCAGTTCACAGAGCCACTCAGGTGACGAGCCACTTAACTCACCGACATTTACCGCTGCACCGTTACAACGTTACAACCTTACCCTAGGCATGTTCATCATCAGACACAAATTGATTTCCCATACAAAATAATGTATTAAATCTGTGTTGACTCACGTTATACACAGGGTTCGTGCAAAGTCTTGAAAGTGTGGAAAATGCCTAATTTTAACCGTTATGTTTAAGTTTAGGAATATGCTTGAATTACTCCTTGAAAAATGTTTGATTTTCAACATAATCTGGTGTTTCATCACCTACACAATCACTCATGTAAACCAAAACATTTTTTAATATTTCAAATTAAACAATCCCATCGTCATATTTGTTTGCTGTCTCCTGGCATTTATATTAACAATTTAGATGATGTGATAAAGGCTTTCAGAGTCTGGACATTTTTGTTTAGGTATCTTGAAAGTGCTTGAATTTTACTCTTAAAAAGCTGTACGAGCACTGTATACAAGTATCTTGATTAGATACCGGTATTGCAGTAACAAATAATGCAATGCATGATGTCTTGAAAATAGATATAGACTTGTTAGACACAACACTGGAACCTGATTAAAATGCTGGAAACTTGCATTACACATTACTGGACTGACTGTATGGTGAATCCAAACAGAGAAAAATGTATTATTATCTATTAGCCTTTCCTCTGCTTGGCTCTGTGTCCCTCGTTTGCCCATTAGCACCACAGACATTCTGATATTGAGCTTAAACTGCATGTTGGTCCTCCTCTCTCTCAGGTTCTGGCCCGCCATCGACTCGGCCCTGCGTGCTGCAGCGTGCACCAGAGAGGTACAGGTTAGACTGCTGGTCAGCTGCTGGAAGCACTCACCTGCCCCCATGTTCACCTTCCTGCAGTCCCTTCTGGTGCTCAACAGGCCGCCACTGAAATGTGACATTGATGTAGTACGTTGGGAGTTTATTTCCTGCACAACGACTAAGACATAGTGGCTTTAACAGAATGGTGACACGTCCTTAAATTCCTGTTGTTGTTTTTTTGTTTCTGTGCAGAAAGTATTTACAGTGCCTTCAACAGCAGAGCAGATGAAGATTCCCTTTGCACGAGTCAATCACGCCAAGTACATGGTTACAGACAGAGTGGTGTATATAGGTATGCTAGTACCACTTACTGCGTTTTCAGAACTGCTCTGACCCTCCAAACAAAACAAATATCCAGTGACAGGCTCAGAGGTGGAATATAAGTGCATACTCTTTCAGGTACAATTTTGAGATATTTGTAGGTGTTTTAATTTTATGCTACTTTACGCTAGTACTCCACTACATTTCAGAGGGAAATATTGCACTTTTTACTCCACAACATTTATCTGTCATTTACAATTACTAGTTATTTTAAAGAATATTTTTCATACAAAACATATAGTTAACTTCTAAAACATGATGCTTTGTTCCAAGAAGAAAAATTCTCCCTCTTATCAAGTGATTTTAGACTGGAATTGAGTCCTTAAAGTTTTAACTGTCAAAAGCAGAGCAAAGCAAAGTGTTGTTACAGCCTGTCCAGGGGTGGATGGCGTATTCAGATTCTTCTGATCATAATGCAACAATGTAAAAAAAATACTCAAGTGAAAGTCCTGTAAGTAAAAGTACAAAAGTATTATCAGCAACAAAAGTAAAAATTTTGCCAAATGGTCCCTGTCATAGTGTATATTAAAGGATTATTATCACTGATGCATTAACTTGTGCGCAGCATCTTTGTTGTAGTTGGTCGAGGTGGAACAACCTAATGAAGTGTTGGGCAGTTTAATCTGCAAAAGCCTCGATCTCTTAAATAAAACAGGTTGAAATATGCTTACTACACTGGCTGACTTTTTTTTAATTTTTTTTTAACTTTTTTAAAAAGAATTTTTTTTAAACTTTTTTATAAGAAAATAAAACTAATTTTTTTACTTTTTTAGAAAACTTTTAAAACTTTTTTCTTAATTTTCTTATAAAAANCTTTGTTTTACCTCTTTGGAGATTTTTCAGATTTTTGTATTTTTCTTAAGTCGTCTAAAGCTGCGCGTATTTTTACTTAATTAAGCGAACTCAAGTCTCAGTAACGTCTGTGTACCTCTAGTTAACTCTGCTTTCACCACGGCTTCAAGGATAGTGTCGACAGGCCATCGAAAACTATTTTTCTAGTTATTTTGAAAGACTTGTAGTTAAGAAGA